>BQKN01061368.1:62002-76317 GCA_022839385.1 Asparagus kiusianus | reverse complement strand
TTTTCTCTGGTGTACGTCAGACTTAGAGGAAGAACAGGTTCAGCAGGAGTCAGAAGATTCTCAGCAGGAGTGCCTTGCAGACATAGCAGAAGAAGAAGCCGAAGTCTAGTCGTCTCTTTTGTTATATGCTGGTCATTGTCTACTTTTGTAGTTCTTTCTATTTCCGTTAATCGATGTATCTTTGTACCTCTTCAGTATTCATTTGTTCAGTTTTGTATAAGGGCATGTTGACCCGAATATTTTATGTCTCGGATGATCTACTTTTGATGATATGTCTATTTCATATTCTGTATTGTTCATTATATACTTGCTGATTGTGATCAGGAACCTGTGTCTTTGCGTTGTATTTATTTCCAGACGCTTAGCGTATTGGATTGAGAAGAAGAAGAAAAGAGAAAAAAACAGTAGTGTATATTTCTTCTCAATCTAATACATCGCGGGCTTGTTCACATTCCGATTCCCGGGTATTTTAGAAAGTGGGGCGTGACACGGCTCCTATGCACGACTCTGTGGTGTTTGCGGGACGCATTACCACCAGAGGAGGAGGAAGACAAGTACTCTTCGTACTTGGATTGGTCGAACTCGATTTTGAGGGACTCCACAGTTGTTCCAACAGCAACCTCGTCGAATGGCATTACCACCATTTCAGTTGAAGAAACGGTTTCTCCCACTATGGTCACCATCTTCTGTAGGTGTAAAAATTGATTTCCCGAAAAAAGGGATTTCGCTTGTATTGATAATGATAGCTTATTACAAACTAATGAATCAAAATTATAACAGAAGCAGAGGGAAGACCCTCCTTGTTTAACGTGGGGACTTTGGTAATGATAGGACGCCTCACTCAGTTCTCGCAACGAGTTTTCTTCCCTTGGATGATTCGATCGAGGTTGCAGATGAGCTTCAGTGCACAGTAGAAGCTCGTGTTGGTCGAGTTCGAGTATCCGAGCTCAATGGCGATCAAGGCTGAGATCTAGAAGGAGATGATACAGTGCAAGAACAATGCAGAGAGTAGGTCCTTAGCTCGATCGAGGGCCCAGAGCTGGTGGTCCGGTCAACTGACTGAATCGATCAATCAATTGTGAAAACACGAACCGAACCTCCTTTCTATGGTCAGGAGAGGTTCTTTTATAATAGGAGGTGGCATGGTTGCCCCCCTTGAATTATGGCATGTGACCATGTCCAGTTAAGAGATGCCATGCCTCTCACTTGTACTCTGAGCAGCTACTTGATGGGCTCGGAGCACTGTACTCCTCCCTTTCACGTCGTAGAAGATGGGAAGGCCCATTCCTGTACACGACAGCATAGTCGCCAGGTACTCTGGCAAATTTAGCTGACTGCTTGAATATGCAGGCGAGCTCGGTCACTTGGACAAACTTGACTCGTGCAGGTGAGTCAAGTATGTAGGTGAGTTTGGCGATTATGTGGACTCGACTGGTCACTCGTACTATGAGCGGTTACTCGATGGGCTCGACTGGTCACTCATGAGCGGATACTTGATGGGCTCGGAGCAATGTACTCCTCCCCTTCACATCACAGGAGTGGGAAGGCCCATTCCTGTACATGACATTACAGCCACCTATTACTCAGGAGAGTCTGGCGAGATCGTTGATTGTCTAGCTGACGTCTCGAACATACAGGTGAACCTGGTGCCCGAATGAATTTGACTCGAGCAGACGAGTCGAGTATGCAGGTGAGTTTGAAGGAACATGACCCGTGCGGACAAGTCAAGTGTGCATGCGAGATCAACTTGACTCGTGCAGGCGAGTTCTGCAGTTGCATGAATTTGGCTTCTGCTGGCGAGTCAAGCATGTAGGCAGAATCGAGCTCTTGATGGTGGGTTTCTATAGTCAAGGCAATTTTTATAGCCTACATCAGCTAATTATTCAAGATGAAGACCAGTCATCTGAATGATTCATTCTTAATCAATTTTTTTGATTAAGAACCTCCTGCTGTGGCTATTTAATCATTTCCAAGATGATCAAAATCCTCCCACTATGACTTTCTGAGCACTCTTTTGTTGAGATGAGGTTCAATGACCTCATTCAGTCAATCTTCCCTCATAAAACCCTTATGATGTAACTATTGAGTGCTTGATGATTCACGGTCCTCCACCACAAAGCCATTCACTAATCAAATTAATAAATAGTGGGTCCACTAAAATTCTTTCGGCTGAGTCTATCCAAACTCCCACTGTGTTTGTGTACTTAACACTACCAATGTTAAAGTCCTAACACGATACTCAAAAGTTCAAGCTATTGATCCATAGCAATTACCAAACCCCTTTCATGTTAAGTGCTTGTTGCTTGACACCGAAAACCTCAATGAGTGTTTTGTACAAATCAACATTCCCACTGTTATTTGTACCCCACTCCAACTATTCGTTTGGTCAAACCTTCCTATAGTTAGGACCAAAGGTAAAATCTCCTCTCGATTCCTTCCATGAACAAGAGGTCCACTTTAAAAAAACGAACTTCCCTTTCGATAAATGAAAGGTCTCCACCCCAGTTGAACGATCAAACCTATAAAAGTTAGGGTTGTCTCAATAACCTCCACCTAGTCAAACCATTAAATGGTTAGGACCACAATCAGAACTCCTTTTTGATAAACGAAAGGCTTCCATTCTTTTCCCTTCAGTCAAACTTATAAAAGTTAGGGTCGAAGTCGGAATTCCATCTTGATAAATAAAAAATTCATTTTCAGATCAAATAACCAATCCTATAGAAGTTAGGGTTATCTAGATCTTTTCAATTCTTAGAGTGGAGATCCCACACTTAGTTTCACCTTCTAGATTCTCGAAGTGTAGATCCCACTTTGAGTTTCTTTTACAGCAGGAGATAGAATATAAAATTCTTCTTCTCCAGCATCAGGTTCATCTTTACCACAAAAGAAGACCTGTGGATAGAATATAAAATTATTCCTTTCCAGCATCGGGTTCGTCTTTGCCCATAAAGAAGACCTGGGGATAGATTATAAAATTCTTCCTCTCTAGCATCGGGTTCATCTTTACCCAAAAAGAAGACCTGGGGATAGAATATAAAATTCCTCCTCTCCAGCATCGTGTTCGTCTTTGCCCTAAGAAAAGACACAATCTCTTAACATCATAAATCCATGTATTACATGCATGGGGAACTTTATCTCGATTTCTACACCTAACAAACGTTGTCGGTTAGTCTTTCACCGTGGAAAAGACACCAGAATTCATTTTGGGGGACTTTATCTTAATCCTAAAATAGAGACAATTTCTGCATCTAACACATGCTGCCGGGTAGCGTATTTTCTTAAAATGCCAAAGGCTACGTATTCCACATCGTGATAGGTTATTATTAATAACGTCGGAATCCATGCCTTACACGCATGAGGGAATTTATCTTGATCCCTAATTAGAGATAAGTCTACGCCTAACACGCATTGTCGGTTAGTATTTCACCGTGAAAAGACACCAAAATTTATTCTGGGGAACTTTATCTTAACTCCTAAACAAAGATAAGTCTACGCCTAACACGCATTACCGGTTAGTTTTTCACCACGTAAAAGACACCAGAATTCATTCTAGGGGACTTTATCTCGATTCCTAATTAAAGATAAGACTACACCTACCACGTGTAGCTAGTTGTTATTTGACTTAGCAACAACTGAGTTTATGCCTCTTTTGCATAAGGAAGTTTATCTCAAATCCCTTAATAGAGATAAGCCTGCATCTGGCACATGCTGCCGAGTAGCCTATTTTCGTGACAATGGCAAAGTCTACGTATTTAATATCGTAGCATTAAGAGAGTTAACTCTCTTAGCACAACATTACATTTGAAACAGACTCAGACAATTCACATGCTAGCCCGATTCGAATGGTAATCGGTAAAGGCACATCAAATCCGTTGAGAGCTGAGGGTTAGCCAAAAATCCTAAGTCTACGCCTAAGATGCGTTACCTGGTAGCCTATTCCTATAACAATGGCAAAGTCTACGTATTCAATATCATAGCACTAAGAGAGTTAACTGTCCTAGCATAACGTTACATGTGAAATGGACTCAGACAATTCACATGCTAGGCCGATTCGAATGGTAATCGGTAAAAGCAAATCAAATCCGTTGGAAGCTGAGAGTTTGCTAAAAATCCTATAAGTAAAATGATTGTTTATTCCAGATGGAATAAAAATCATAATATGCTAAACAAAAGACTTTGTGTTCATAATGAAGCTAAATCAAAAGATACACAAATGTGGCGCTACTAATCCAAATACATCTTGCGGCCATGAATTTGAATTTCCAACATAGAGATCTCCTTCTCATAAGAGTCCTCAAGCTTAGTCTGCAATTCAGCCCGGACAGAATCTTTAGTGGAGCCCAATACATTTGAAGCTTTGCTTTTCAGCTTGGCCAGCTTTTGCTTTGCAGGCTCCAACTTCTCTAGTAGCTATCTTCGAGTGTCTTCTGCATCAGCTAATTCACTCGCAAGACAACGCGAGAATCTTTAGCATGCTTCAGGGCCTTCTCAAGATCAATAATTTTCTCGTTGACTGAGACTAAAGAGCTAAGCAATTTAGTCATGCTCTTGTCTTTCCTTGAGAGAACCGATGTCATCTGTGTGATATAACTCTCCAGCATCTGAATCTCATCCTTAAGGGACATATGGGTGTCATGCCACTACTTCAGCTGGGAATCCAACTGAGTAGCACCATATGAAGAGGCACCTGTAGCCTGTAGCTCCCCATCTTTCAAAACTTGTGCTCTAGCATGGCTAAGTCTACGGTGCGAAGATCAGTGAAATCTGGATATCCTTCCTCCCTAAGCATCATCATATGATGATCAAGATACTGCCTGAACATATCAAAAGAATACCCTTGATCAAGGATCTTCTCAATCATTCCGCTCATAAAAGAAACAAATTGATCGAGATCCACAAGGAAAATCTCCTTGCTTGGATCAGTATCTCTCAGCAAAGCCATGACAAGCTCATATAGAGATGTGGAAATCTTTGAAAAAGAAAGGAGAAATATTATGTTCTGAAATATCAGCTGGAAACTCAAAGCAAGTTGTAAAGCAGAACTTACTAATGCTAGCAGAGGACCCTTCAGCTTGGCGTCCTATGCTTGACCCTGCCGACCTAACATCAGGAATTGCTGGAATGGTGGTAGGTATGATAGTTGTCGAAGTACCAGCTTGTTCATCTAGTCTCGCGATTGGGATGGTAGGACTATCCCTTACAACGGTAGCTTCTGTAACCATCGGATCTTAAGGAACAATAGTCTCAAGTTGAGAAGTAGACAGCTGGGAGGAGGCCATACCCACCTCTAATGGTGGGAAGCTAATATTCTAAGGTAGATCAGAAGCACCAAGGATTGTAGCTGTATCAGCTCCACTGGCTGGTCCTACAATCAAAACTTTCTTGTGGTTAAGTAAGAACCGACAAACGAATTGTGGAAAAGTTATAATAAAAATTCCTACCTGTTGATGAACTAGCCTCCATGCATGGTCCTACAGCTTCGTGATGGGCTTGCTCTGATAATATATCGTCGAGCAACATATCGTCAGCCTTGGAGTAGTTCGGAGTCGGATAAATGTGTGCCCACACAACTCCTCGATGTCAGCATCATGAAGGGTTTCATTCTCAGCTAAACCCTCTATAATCATATCTATAGAAGATAGAAGTTAGGAAAAAGGAAGGAAAGCTAAAATTCAGAATTAGTAGAGATCGGACTCACCCTCTGTGCCTGCAACAACTTCCCTAGTCTCGGCACTCGGGCTCGTTCCCTTCATCTTCTCTAAAAGAGCATGAAGCATAGAAATGATTAGAGGATCCACGGATTCAGAATTGTTCAACTCTAGTAATTGCCATTTGAATGGTGTATTATCGCTATTAGATATACCTAGGCTGGAGATCCTAGTAGTTGGATCAAGTTCGCTAACTTCAGCACCCTCGCTAGCCCTAGCATGCATAGGCTCTTGACCAATAGCCTCACGTATCTGCTACACAAAGCCCTGGCCTTTGAAGTGAGCAAAGTTAGGAAAGAGAGGTTCGTATGGGAATACACCTCCTTTACACCCCCCCTGAGAACACAGAATGTGATTAGGTCTGAAGAATTCACAAGTAAAATGATCAAAGGATACACAAAGGTAAGATGTTACCTTCTCTGTCGGTAGGTGCGTTGCCGAATGACTCCGCCTCAAAAGCGCGCGAATCGATATGTGACTTGTACACTATTTTTTCTACTTCAGGGATCGATCCTCCTTGTGAATAGAAAGTCTCTCCTACCTAAACTTGGCATACGAATCGACTCGTTAAGAAGCCTCAACAGCGGATTGAGATCTCGTGTGAAAGAAGGGACGAGGCTCTTCTTCTTCAACCACGTCACATATAAGGACATTTGTCATTTTGTTAGAACAGTAAATGAAACCTCTAACCTCAACTTCTTTGAAGTCATCGGAGGCTTAAACAAACCAAACGGGCGAAACTAGCAAATGATCACCATATTCGTAAGTGATCTTGAGGAAAAGGAGGAGTCAGACAGACCTGGCTCGACAACCTCCTCATCACCCTAAATTTCAATATCTCCGCCATCATCGATGTCTTCTTCCGAGATCTCCTCTTCTTCATCAGTGGGAAGGAGCTCCTCCTCATCCTCTACCATCTATTTGCCTTTGCGAGAGGGTCTGGCAGGCTTCTCCCCTACTTCCTTAGAAGCTCAGTGTCATGGACGGTCTTAGTGGTGGCCCTAACCTCTTCTTTAGCCTCCAACTCTGTAATGTGCTTCAACCTCACAGGCTCATTCGTAGCAATGAGCCATTTGTAGCAGAGGAAAGTAAGATGTACCTTATGCCCTATCGCGGGGAGGGCGAAAGTAGCAACCGTGCAACGAGTCACACTCCAATCCCACGCTCGGGCACCATCTATAAGGCCGCCCTCAGTCCTCAATCTTCGGTTCGGATTTCCGATGTACAGTTGGACGTAACCAAATAGATAAGTGAACCGACATGGTAGGTAAGGCTCTATGTGACACCGTCCCTTCACTCAAAGGATGAGATATCTAGGCCGATTATTCACCAGCCACCTGAGGCAACCTATATCAAGAGAAGTTTGACCTAACCTTGGCTTTTCTTCATTAATCAACAACTCATTATAATGACCAAAGAAACGAGTGAATCATTTGAAGAATTCCAAGCATTTGTGGAATTGAAGCTCTTGCCTTTCCTCAAAGAAACTTTTTGCTACCCACCTGCTCTCTTCTAACAACTGCAAGAGGGGAATGGAAAGATCTACAATGCTCGGTGCTGACATTAGGTTGGCACAATGGAGAACAAGCCACGTCATTAGATAGGTATACAGAAGCTTGACCTTGAAAGGAGGTATCTCAACTGATAGCTTGCGCCCCACCTGTGTAAATCCAGTGACTAGATACCGAAGCCCGCAGTGTATATCTACAATCATTGCCAGAAGCAAGGAGAGGTCTTTTCTATAGGCTAGCTGAACGACTGGGAAGAGAATCTCTATCTACAATGCCTTGGAGAACTGATACGGCACGACGAACTTCTTCAGCCAAATGGCGAGATATCCTACCAGAAGAGTCATGGGTCGAATCTGCTTTCGTGCATGCCACAAGAATTTTTGGAACTTGGTCCTCGCTGGAAACTTGCCCTCTGCAGTAGAAGTAGTGTATGATTAGGCACCTATCATCTTGATCGGGTTATTGATCTCTGAGGGAGTTAGAGGAGTTAACTCACAAACTGCTTCACCAGAACTATCCTCTAGGTGTTGGAACAGGTAGTTGGCGAATTGTTTCAGGCTTAGCTATGGTCATTTCTTCTTCGCCAGAACTCCTACACTAGCTAAAGACATATGATAATGACACGTAAGATCCCACAACATGTCATAAATATTAGAAGAGGTTTTCTTCCATTGCCTAAGCTGTCGGTTGGGAGAGAAATACTCCTGATATGGATAATTACACATAGGAAGTCCAAAACCTTCTACATCTCATGAAGAGCCTACCCCAACTCTCCATTATGAGTCAAAAAAGTGTTAGTGTCGGGGTTATAAAGCTCCAACAATGCCAAGAAATGGTGTTTGCTAATCTGCAATCCGTACATAATGGTGTGTATTGTTGTGTATAATCTGCTATTCTTCAACTCATTACCCCAGTGTCCAAGAACATAGCTCATCATACGGGTCCACCACTTCTCCGCTGATGAGTATCCCCATCCATAACACCTATATCCTAGCATAGGGAATTCCCAACCAAGTCTAGCAAGCTGATTCCTCACCGTGTTGGCGACTATCGACAATTCATCCGGTGATACTGTATCAAGTCGCAGAATACCTGGTTGGAGACCACGAATAAAGTCCCGCCCATCAGAACCTGTGGTCTGCTGATAAGTAATAAACCCACATTGGACTCGCTCATGATCATCTGTGAGATGCCAAGACATTACCCGAGTCACGGCTTGTATCCTCAAGCGTGCAAGAGTATATGGATGAGGAATAGGAGGAATATGTATCAAACTCACCGAAAACTCTCACACACCAAACACTACGCAATCACACTTTACACACTAAGCGTAGGAACCTAGCCCATGTCCTCCTCCTCAAGTGCTCGGATGCAACCTCTCCCTAGGTTCATCAACCGATGCCACTCCTATTGGATTCGACCCCGTCTCTCGCCTCACACTTCTCTCGGTGTACAAGTGTATTACAAGTGATACTCACAAAAGAAGATTAAATACAATGGTTTGTTCTCAAATAACAAGTGAGAACACAATGAAGCTCACACTCACTAAATCACACCCCACAACCCACACTATATGGTATGAAGATATTAAGCTCAATATGTGTGTGTGATAACAGTGAATGAAAATAATACAACTCAATAAATATAGCTAATGAAATGAAAATAGAATAGTAAACTATATAAGAGTTTAGAAAACTTCTCAAACAAGAAGAACAGTAGATGATGATCCCAATAGGATTTAAAAGCCACTTCTTGTTGTAGGAAAACTTTTTTTAAAACAGACTGATGAAATCAGTTTAAACAGCTCTTTTAAACACGCTTAAGATTTTGTTAAACACAAAACTTGGATGCTATGAAAGAGAGCAGCAAAAACCAACTTGAAAAGACTAAAGAGCCCCCAGAGAACCGTTGTGAAAATAGCTGTTAAAAACCAATGATTAAATCGGCGGTCGACTGTAGAAATCTCGCGGTCGACCGCGAGGCACAAAAATCCTGAGTATAGGGTTTTAAGGCTGGCGGTCGACCGCGACGGTCGACCGCGAAACTCTCTGGATGGTTCACGGTCGACCGTCATGGTCGACCGCGGGCATATAAATACCAAATGCTGAAAGTTAACTTCCGACGGTCGACCGTGGCGGTCGACCGCAAACTGATACTTAGCATTGACAGGTTTTTAGGCCAAATTTGAACATGCATTAAAAATATTAAATTAATTCTAAAAATAATAAAACTTTGGGGAAAGTTCCTAAATGATAAAATAAACATGTTAGAAAAATAATTTTTGGAAAAATAATTTTCGTTTGCAAAAACACACTGTTTTTGAAAAGTGTTCGTAAAACCTGTATTTTACGAATATGAAAATTTTGATATGACTTATAAACATGTAAATATATCTCATGCATATATTCTATGTATATAATAAAGTATGAGTGATATGTAAACATGAGATAAAAGATATTGTGACAACGTTTGATGAGAAATCATTTATATGATAGAAAACGTCAAAAATTGTGTTAAGTGTACATATATTGAGCTTAAATATAAACATACAATATATGTAAGCAAACTAAACTTATACTTAGGTAAAACCACACATATGAACTTGAATCTTTAACGCTTGATTGTCGTGTATTAAAATACCTGTAAAGAGAAACATAAACACAAAACTAGAGAATATATTAGCGATAAATTGTTTGACAAATCATCATCAAAATTATAGGGTCAACACTCATGCCATCCTCTTTCAACCAATGCTCATCCTCAAGGGTTAGCATATCCGAGTCTTCAACATGATCACCAAACATGTAATTAGACTTCTTTAGGGATGGAGTAGAGCTAGGAACCTTAGTAAGTGGGGCGTCAGTAATCAACCGTCGTAGTGTATGACGATCCCCATCTCGCACAAGCTAAGGAATTTCATCGGGCCCGTTCAGATTGAATTGAGGAGCAATGGCGATGAGTGGTGCATCGTCAATAGTAGTAAAATTCTCGCTGCTACCACTACTTGTCGCATAAGACGAGAACACATCCGAGGGGAATTCAACTAAAACAGATAAAATGCAGTCAGAAAAATATTTCTAAGGAAATATAAGAGGTTGAACTCATCTCGCAAATCCGTGAGATAGAGTCATTATCTTATAAATTGGCGAGACGATTTCAACTGCTTCACCCATAAGGGACAATGTACATTGTCGTGTAGATAACGTGACAATATACCCCGCCTGACGAAGTGCAATACAGCATGAAATCGCCCCATTTGTCTTAGGACGTGTTTTGATGAAACAAAACATGTCTTTTAAGCATTAATCCCTACAAAGGAGGATATCTGCTCTTCTCGAATGGCTAGAAAAGGAGACAAATGAGGGTGCAACATTCAAAATATTAATTTGAGTTTTCAAAATCTATAATGGCTCACCCCTAAATGAAGAAGCTGCGGGAGCCATTTTCTCAATATGCCGAGAGGCCGATCGACTCCTGTGAAAACATGACCACCTCGGAGACATTGGTAACCTGCAGTGAAAATCAGTGGTTCAGGTACAATTTCCAATTCAAGAGCCCGAAATTAAAAGGGAAATTATGAACTTTAGCGGAAATCCTACAAACAAAATGAGATTTTTAAGTTGAAGTCTAATTAAACCTATGAGATTCATACATACAAACGATGGGTTTGATTTTCATCCAAAGCCCCTCAAGTTCAATGTTTGGTCAAAATACCCTTCATGCCCAAAGCTTCTCCTAAAACCGACCCCCTTTTTCTCGCTCATCACATGCGTGAAACACATGTAGTGTTTCTCGCATGTGCAAAACACTACAAGTGTTTCGCACTCTGAGGGGGTCTCGGGTATTTATGCGGTGTATTTTTGCTTGTTTTTTATTGCTTTCGCCCATTTCAGTATATTTGAGGCCTGTATTTCAACTCCGATGAGTATACGAGTATAAACTACATCTCCTTGAACCTCCAACGGATATACAAGGTTAAACTGATTCCCAAAACTCCAAGGAGTATATGAGTATAAACTGATTCTCCACGCTCCAATGCCTTAAGAGCATAAACTGTGTAGACTCCAGTCAACGTATGAGTGTAAATTGTATTTACACAAGTCAACACCGGTCAACACGGTTCAAATGAAAGTCAACGCCGGTCAACGCATTGCAATGAAAGTCAACGCTAGTCCTGATGCATTTTGGTGAGAAAGGGTACTATTTTGCGGAGTCATTCCTGGCATACATCAAGAAGGTGTTGTTTCGAGATCAGGGTGCTATTTTGTGCGAGACTAGAGTCATCTCAGTGTATCAGGATGTCTTTTAGGACATACTGTAGGTGTAAATTTCTGATTTTCCTAAAAACAGGGGATTTCGTTTGTATTGATAAGAATAGCTTATTACAAACTAATCAATCAAAATTACAACAGAAGCAGAGTGAATGCCCTCCTTGTTTAACGTGGGGACTTTCGGTAGCTACAGGATGCTTCGCTCGGTGCTCGCGCCGAGTCTGCTTCCCTTGGATGGTTTGACCGAGGTTGCTGGAGAGCTTCAGTACTCAGTAGAAGCTCGGGTCGATGGAGTTCGAATCTTCTAGTTCGTCGGCGATCGTGGCTCAGAACTAGGAGGTGGTGCTGCAGTGCAAGAATTATGCAGAGAGCTTATCGTCGATCCTTTTTCCCAAGTTTTCGACCTCTCTTCCCACCCCTTTCGACCTCTCATCTGCCATTACTGGAAGAGGCTCTTAAATGGAAAGGGAGACAGCTTGGCTGCTCCTTGAATTATGGGATGTGACCATACATTATTCAGAGATATCCTGCTGTTCACCTGTACCGTGAGCGGTCATTCGAGGAGCCGTGTTTTACATCACGTCACGCAGGAGTGGGAAAGCCCCTCCTTGTATGTGTGACAACGGCTGCCAGATACTTTAGTGGATCAGGCTAACTCACCGAGCGCCGGCAGCTCTCGCCCTTTTGCTTGGACGAGTGAGGTAAGCTGCATTTATGAGGGTGCAGGCTGCTTTGGTGCCTGTCTGCTCATTTGTATTGTAGGCGGCCATCTGATGGGCCTGGAGCACTGTGCCCCCTCCCTATGCCTCAATAGGAGCGGGAGGATGGGTGCCAGTACTCGAGTGGGTTTGGATGGCTTGCCGAATACCGGCGGATTCAGCTCCTGAATCTAACAGGCGAGGTGGACCGCATTTATGAGTGTGCAGGCTGCTCTGGCGCCTATCCGTTCACTTGCATCGCGGGCGGCCACCTGACGGGCCTGGAGCACTGTGCACCCTCCCCTCACATCACGGGAAGTAAGGAAGGCTTGTCCCTGCGAACCTGGCCCTCAACTCGTGTGGGCGAATTTGGACCCATGCAGGCGAATCCGGGTAACTTTGGCTTATGGGGACGAATTCACTTTCCGGCGAATCTACGTGGCTTGGCGCATGAGGGCAAATGTGGTGCCCGTGCGTCAGTGAGCCCATCCCGTGGCCGTGGTCCGTCCTTCACCCAAGTGGAAGGTTTCGACTCATGGGCGGATTCACGTACCAATTCACAGCGGTAATTTTTACCGTCTACACATACCTAGATTACCCCTAGTGAGAAAGGTTAAGTTATACATCGTGTTGCAGCCGGGTACAACACCGATCTCCCATGCACCTTATCGTATGGCACTACTAAGATGTGAGAGGTATAGATTCAATTAGAAGATCTCATTGCTTAGGGTTTCATTCATCGGAGTCATTCTTCATAGGGAGCATCGGTTCTCTTCTTGAAGAAGAAGGATGGCAGCATTCATTTGTGCGTAGATTATTGTGAGTTGAATAAGGTCAACATCCAGAACAAGTATCTACTACCGAGGATTGATGACTTATAAGACTAGTTGTAGAGAGCATAGTGTTTCTCAAAGATTGATCTTCGTTCTGGCTATTATCAGTTGTGGGTTCGAGAGATGTATATTCCCAAGACTGCCTTTCTGACTTGATATGGGTCTTTCGAGTTCCTTGTCATGCTATTTGGGCTGACATTGCACTAGTAGTATTCATGGATTTGATGTACCAGATTTTTCGTCCATACTTGGACCATTTTGTGATTATTTTCATCGACGACATCCTCATTTATTCGATATCAGAGTCCGAGCACGAGCAGCATCTTTGTTTAGCATTGCAGACATTGTAGGAGTACCAGTTGTATGCTAAGTTTAGCAAGTATGGTTTTAGCTTGCAAAAGTTAGATTCTTGGGTCACGTTATTAGCAATGAGGGTATTGCAGTTGATCCTGCTAAAATCGAGGTTGTTCTTGATTGGGAACCATCGAAGATCGTTCCAGAGATTCATAGCTTCTTTTGTTCTGGTCGGCTATTAGAGGAAGTTTATCCAGGACTTTTTGAAGATTGGTAACTCATTGACATGCCTTACGAAGAAGGGCATTCAGTTTGTTTGGGGACCAAAGTACCAGAAGGCCTTTGAGACTCTGAAGACTCAGCAACTTTATCATGTTGTTCTTGAGGAGAGTGTCGAAGGTAGGAATGACTTGATCTTCTTTGAAGTCGTATTGCCTCTGAGGGTGTGGTTTAGAAGACCTAGGTTTTTGTCTCGGGGCTGACTTAGGGTATGGAGTAGACTCAACAGCCATGATCTCTTTCCCTTTTGATCGAGAAGGGTTTTTGAATGCACTTGGCTTGGTTTCCCCTCTTTCAGATTGAGGCTCTTTAGCCTCTAACCATTTGATCATGCTCTCGACTTTCTCACCTTGACGAAAAAGGTCCTTCCAGGTCCGGGTTTCCATTACGTCTGTAGGCGTATAAAATTGCCTATAGGTCCCTTAGCATAACTTGACACGGGGATTCAACGAATCAACGAACCATCGAGTGACAAGGCGACGTGGTTAACGAATTGCACGCGAGCAACGGAATGCATTCGCGTGCGGAACTAATCCAACGGTTCGGGAAGTCAACGAGTTGTCCAACCATAAAACGGATTCGAACTCAAACACCAAGGTGGATTTACTGCCAAATCAAGATCCAGACTGTCAAATCAAGGTCCGGATAAATCGAATGCAGAATCGAAAAACGGGAAACGACGAAAATCAACACCCCAAGGGGGCTCGGCAAAAGCCGAGCC
>BQKN01061368.1:22681-38246 GCA_022839385.1 Asparagus kiusianus | reverse complement strand
CTTGTATGAACTTAAAATCAAGAAACAAATGAGAGATATATATACCCCATACTTCTTCACTTCTGAACCAAGAAAAGAGAGTTTAAAAATAAGTTTTAAGTGTGGTTTAAGTTAGTTTAAGTGTTGTTTACAAAATTGGTTTTGTGAAGATTGTTTCACAAGAATAGAAGATCATCTTTGGTTTGAGCTTTCAATTTGACATCTCCATCTCTCTTATTCTAGAGAAGTTTTCTCAACTCAATTATCTAGTTTGTTTACATTTACATTGTCATATTTATATTTGCTAGACTTTAATTAAGTTTGATTTTATTTTCTCATTGATTGCACACACAACCATTGAGCTTAAGTATAATTTGTGAACATTGATATGGTGAGTGTAACTTTAAGAGTGAGCCTACATTGTGTTCTCATCTATTATAGAGAACAAATTTATAATTGTGAGCTTTATTGTGAGGATTCACTTTGTATTGCATAAATACACCAAAAGGAGTGTAGAGGTGAGAGACGTGGTTAGTCCAAGAGGAGTAGGGTCGGTGGTAATGCTTAGAGGTAGTCCATAATTCAGAGCACTTAAGGGAGACACGTATGAGGCCAACACTTGAGGTGGTAGTTGTGTAGTTCGTTATGAGTGATTGTGAGCATTGATCGTTGAGCGTTGAAAACCGATATTGTGTGATGTAAACGTTATGCGGGTGAGCGTTGAAAACCCGATTGTGTTGTGGATTCTCTATGGGAGTAGGGAGCGGAGACTTAGGATGAAAGATCCCAACTCCGTGATTATTTGATTGTGTTTGAGTTTACTTTTTATTTGTGCTTAGTGTTCATTACATTTTTGTCGCTATTATCAATTGCTCTTCGTTTATATTGTCCACTGTCTTGTTTATATTGCTTTGTGTTTCTATTACCCTTAGTTTCATATCCTTGTATATTAAGTGTTGCATATCTAATTTTCTAGGATATTTGTTAGTAAGTTTTTAATTGGTAATAAATTGGATTATATTATCATAAACCCTATTCATCCCCATCTAGGGTTCTTTCAATTGGTATCCGAGCACTTCCTAGTGGAGTTAGGGTTTTTCAGAAGGATCATAAGTCATCAAGCACTTCATAACTTAACTGTGGGGGTTTTGTGAGGAAAGATTGATCGAATGTGGTCATCAAATCTCATCCCGATGAAAGAAGGCTCCAAAATACAACGGGAGGTTCTTAATTATTATTTTATTGTGATAAATAATGACTTATCAAGACAATTAGTTTTAATCTTGGATAGTCAGTGGATCTTGGGTTATCCTTAGGAACACAGTGAATAGCGTTCTCCAGGAACTTCCTGATAAATAGGTTATCTCAAACATACTAAGGATAGTATTTTTTTAAGGAACTTCCTATTTATTGGCATCATAAGCTTGTCACCATTTTAAGTGACGAGGCGATATGCGTCATTTGAGTAAATCGTTTCTACCACAAATGGTCCTTCCCATTTGGGTTGGAATTTCCCCTTCTTCTTGGAATTGAGGATCATCGGTCGTCGAATGGTAAGGACCAAGTCTCCTTCTTTAAAGCTCTATTGTCGGACTTTCTTATCAAAAGCCTTGGAGATACTAGCTTGATACAACTGAATCTGCTGCTGAGCTTCTAGATGATTTTCATCTAACGCCTCATGTTCTTCAAGAAGTTTTTGATGTTGTTCATCAATCGCCATTCCTGTTGCAAGAGCAATACATAGGGATGGAATTTGAATCTCTAACGGGAGGACGGCTTCACACTCATACACTAGATAATATGGGGTTTCACCAGTAGGCATATGGACTGTGGTACGATAGGTCCAGAGAGCTTCTCCAAGTTTGTCATCCCAGTCTCGCTTGTTAGTTCTCACAAGCTTTGACACAATCTTTATGACTATTTTGGTAAAGGCCTCAGCCAGTCCCTTTGCAGTAGGATTGTATGCCGTTGATGCACATCTTCAATCTCGAACTTCCCGCAAAATCTAATGAAGGCATTACTGACAAACAGAGGGCCGTTGTCATGCACGATTCGCCTTGGCACACCATATCGATAAATAATGTTGTGTTTCATGAATACGATGATGTTACTTGTCTTTACTTGTCTGAGCGGAATAGCTTCGACCCACTTGGAGAACTAATCAGTAATCGCCAAGATGAAACGGTCAAAAGCCGGAGAAAACAAAATTCTAATCTCATATTCAAGATGGTTGACCGTAAAGAAACAATGATTTCTCTCAATTCAGAAGGTAGAATTTAACATATAATATATAATATATAAAAGTAACATATCTTAACAAGACGAAGCCATATGTCATGTTAGATTTTTGTATGAACTTAAAACCAAGAAACAAATGAGAGATATCAAGAAACAAATGAGAGAAAAATCAAGAATAAAGAGAAAAATAAACAAACTAAAAGATGAAGGATTCAATTAGAGATATGAGGAATCTAGAATTGAATCTACTAGTTAGTTTTATGCAATTGCTAGAGTTCCCACAAGTATTAATTCCACATCTTAAAAAAAAAGCAATTCCCTAGAGGGTTCTAGCATCAAGGTGAATCAAAAAAGAAAAATAGACAAAAATAAAAATTAATCCTGAGAGGGTTCTAGCATCAAGGTGAATAGTACAAGAAAATAAAATTTAAACTATAAAATAAATTACAAGAAATAAATGCAATAATTTAAAGCAAAAAAGTAAAGACGTGAAAGTAAATCTACTCTATTACGCATAAAAGTAAATATAGGCAAGAGGGTTCTAGCATATTGGCTAGTTAAACAAGGAAAGAAGGCAAAATATAAATTTATTAACAAAGAGAAAATTTACATCCTAAGAGGGTTCTAGCCTTAAGGTGATAACAAACCTTCATCTTGATCTTCATCATCATCTCACATTCTTCTTCATAACCAAACAAAGAGAAGAAGAAAAAATATAAAGAGGTAAAGTATTTTTTTATTAATTGCAACAGATGTTATAATTTGGAAGGTCTTCTCAAATAAGAGTAAATCTCCTCTCCATAAAGAGTTTTTACCAAGTATTTCACACCCAAACCCTACTCTCTACCCTTATTTATAGGATATTATAGCAAATATCAGCCCTTGGACTAGACTTGATCCCCAAGTTAATCAATTTCAGCCTTTAATCAATAACAATAAACTTGGTATCGATACTAGTATCGATTCCGCTATCGATACCGGTATCGATACTCGGTCATCTTGTTCTTCCACTTATCTTCTCTTGTGTGTATGAGCTTGGACTTCTTAGGCTTTTTGAGAGATGAGATGTTGAGTTCTTTTGGGCTTTTATTCATTAACCTACAATTAAGATAAACATGTGTATTAGTGACATTTTTATTTAAATCAAATAGATATTGAGGGTATAAAAATATAATTAAAATGTGAGTATTAATATGTTAGCCCTTATGTTTTGATGATGTTTTACAACTACCATTATCGGTACTAATTGCTTGATTGAGTGATATTGTAGTTAATAAATATATCAAGATTGTTAGTACCACAAATGGAGGATTGGATGGAATATGAGCTACAACGATGATATCCAAAGGAGGAGGAGGCATAGTGATGAAGCAATGTTAATTCAAGAACAACAAATGCAATGAGAAGCTTCATCAAACTCAAGCTATATCAAGACTCAAAGAATTGTAATTCTATGTGAGGATATTAGCTAGTTTTTCTTTTCTCTCTAGTGCTAGAATGTAGGCAAGTAGTTTTAGATTTTACTTGAAGCTATTGGGATACCACACACACATTCTCATACTTTTATTTTTAAGTGTTTTGACAAAATATCATTTTCACAAGTATGAGGACCTATTTGTAAAATTCCTTTTCTAAATAGTTTGTTTTTAGTGTTAAAAATAATTTACAAAGTTACACAATTTTTGGAGGTCATTTGAATATTTTTACAAATTGTTTAAAGTGTCAAAACAGGTTTTCAAAACAGGTTTATGTATGTATCAGATTGCGGTCGACCGTCACGGTCGACCGCGCTTGTGTCTTTTCCTGAATGGGCAGCAGAAACTTTCACGGTCGACCGCCACGGTAGACCGTCAGCTCAAAAATTCCCACGGTCGACCGCCATGGTCGACCGCAAAAGTTTTTGGAATTTTAGTGAGCCTCGAAAGTGGCTCGCGGTCGACCGCGAGATTTTCACGGTCAACCTCCGCTTATTCAAACAGTCTTTTAGTACAGATTTTAGGCGCCGTTTCTTCCACGTTTTGGGGGATTTGGGTATGGGTTTTGTCTACAATGTTTTCACCTATTTAAACCCCTCATACCCTTCTTCTTCAAGTGTACCAAGCCATTGAAAAACCAGAGATTTATTTTTACTGAGAGCCTGAATTTTCAAACCTGTTTTCTGTGTTTTTCGTGTTCACATCCCAGCTTCAGTGTAATCTTTCTCTTTGCCATAGGGATATTATAAAGAGAGAGCTTTTACACCATTACTACTGTTGAGAGCTTGATCTAGTGAAGATCAATTGTGTGGGAGTGAGATCTTGTGGAGATCAACTGTATAGTTGTGAGATCTTGTGGGGATCATTGTGTAGAAGAAGTTCCGGCTTCCAAACCGGGTTATGTAGTGGATTTCTCCTCAAAAGTGGGTAGTGGGGACATAGGTCAGCGGACCGAACCTCGTTAACACATCGTGTGTCATAAGGATAACGATTTCTAACTCTATCTCCTTTACATTAGTTTCTCTTGTTTGAAGTGTGTTACTTGTCTTATTTTTATTGCATATTTATAGCCTTAAGACTCTAATCATCCCCCCTATAGGGTCTAATAATTAGTATCAGAGCTTGGTCTCTATATTAGTTTTTGATCTAACCACCTTAGAGAAAAGATCTTATGGAGGCTTCAATGAATGTGCATATGTTAGAGGGATAATCCACCACTAGACCACCACTTTTTACCGGTAGTAATTTTGCTTATTGGAAGGCTAGGATGAGGATTTAACTTCGTTACATTGATCTTGACATTCTAGAACTCATAGAGAAGAAATATGTAGAAAAGTCCAAAGTCGGGAACATGACCGATGGAGAAAGGCACCAAGCCAATCTCAATGTAAAGGCCACGAACGCCTTAATTTGTGGTCTTTTCCCTAATGAATATGTAGGTGTAAATTTTGATTTACCGAAATAGGGATTTTATTATTATTGATAAGAATATTTTATTACAAACTAATGAATCAAAAATACAATAGAAACGGAGGGAATGCCCTTCTTGTTTAACGTGGGGACTTTGGTAGCGATAGGATGCCTCGCTCAGTTCTCGCACTGAGTCTGCTTCCCTTGGACGATTCGACCGAGTTTGCTGGTGAACTTTAGTACGTAGTAGAAGCTCGTGCTGATCAAGTTCGACTATACCCGAGGCCAAACGGGGGAGCCTCAAGTCTGAGAGTTCAGACGAGTCTCTTCAAGTGAGGGAACCTTTAGCAAATGAGCCAAGGTTCGACCTTTGGAAGATTATCCAGCCAAGCAAGCAGCAGCTAATCCACCCCTTTCACGTTGGCTGAAAGTGGCTTTAAATAGGTAAGGGACGGCATGGGTCATCCCTTGATTTGTGGGATTTGACCACTAGTAGGGGTGAGGAAGCCAGCCGCCCTAGCTATGGGATGTGACCACTTAGGGGGTCCTGTCAGCCGCCCTATTCTTGCTAGGTGAGGAGCGCCATACTTTCTCCCTTGTTTCGGGGGATTTGACCACTGATGTGACTGTTCCCATACTCCAAGTGGGCAGCTGACAATGTTGGTGGGTTTCTAGTTGTTAGGCGAGCTTAGTCCATGCAGGCGAGGTGCAGGCTGTCAGACGAGCTTGGTCTTTAGGCGAGCTCGAACCTTCGTGCTGGCGAGTCGGCCAAACAGGTGAGCTTCGAGCTATCAGGTGAGCTAGGCCTTCAGGCGAGGTGCAGGCTATTAGGAGAGCTTGGTCTTCAGGCGAGCTCGAACCTTTGTGCTGGCGAGTCGGCCAAACAGGCGAGCTTCAAGCTATCAGGCGACCTAGGCCTTCAAGCGAGCCTGGGTCAAGCAGGCGAGTTTCAGTCTTCTGGTGAGCTTCAAGCCTTTAGGCGAGCTTGGTTCAATGTGTAGGAAAGCTTGTGCAGGCGAGCTGTGCAGGCGAATCTCATCCAGGTGAGCTTCAACGCTGTTAAGCAAGCTCTATCCTTGTAGACGGACTTCCTTACAGGCGAGCTTCAGCCTTTAGGTGAGCTACTGAACATGCTTCGAAGAATAGGCCATAACTTTCAAACCGTAAGTCAAAATTAGACGAATTATATATGAAAATCGGCTATCTCAACGAGACGAAGCTGACCAAACTAGTTGGAGTTTCTTGACGAGACAAAGCCGATCAAACCGGTTGGAATTTCTTTGAAGAATAGGCCATAACTTTCAACCCGTAAGTCAGAATTGGACTAATTATATATGAAATTCGCCTATCTCATCGAGACGAAGACGAATTAGAATGGTAAGTTGTCGAGGAGTTTCTCTTAGGCTCAACGCTAAAATTTCTCCTCTATCCTTAGCCTTTTGAGACGTTTCGATTAAGAGCGTAAGGAGCAGTTTAACCTTGTATACCAGTCGGAGGGTAGGAGCAGTTTAGTCTCATGCATCAGTTGGAGGAAAGGGAGCAGTTTCACCTCGTGCACCAGTTGGAGGAAAGGGAGCAATTTCACCTCATGCACCGGTTGGAGGAAATGATCAGTTTAGACTCTTGCACCTGTGGGAATATAAGTGGACAGTTTAGACTCTTACACCAGTAGGAGTATAAAGGAGCAATTTAACCTCGTACACCAGTTGGAGGAAAGGGAGCAGTTTCACCTCGTGTATCGGTTAGAGGAAATGAGTAGTTTAGACTCTTACACCAGTGGGAGTATAAGGGGACAGTTTAGACTCTTACACCAGTGGGAATATAAAGGAGCAGTTTAACTTCGTGCACCGGTTGGAGGAAAGGGAGCAGTTTCACCTCGTGCACCGGTTGGAGGAAAGGAGCAGTTTAGACTCTTGCACCAGTAGGAGTATAAGGGGACAGTTTAAACTCTAACACCAGTGGGAGTATAAAGGAGTAGTTTAACCTCGTGAACCGGTTGGAGGAAAGGGAGCAGTTTCACCTGGTGCACCAGTTGGAGGAAAGGAGCAGTTTAGACTCTTGCACCAGTGGGAGTATGTCGGGTTATCCTTAGGAGTTTTCTCCAGGAACTTTACGTCAAAGGTAGGGAACAATTTAGCATCGTATACCAGTTGGAGGTTTGGAAAATAGTTTTTATTATATACTCGTTGGAGTCTAAAGGAGCAGTTTAACCTCGTGCACCGGTTAGAGGGAAAGGGAACAGTTTATACTCGTATACCCGTTGGAGTCTGGCGGGGAGAAGCTTGTCTTCTCTTGGGGCTAAGACGAACCCTGATTTGTCTTTTCTTGGGGCAAAGACGAACCCAAATTTGTCTTGTCTTGGAGCAAAGATGAACCCTGATTGTATTCTCCTGGGGCAAAGACGAACCCAGATTTGTCTTTTCTTAGGGCAAAGACGAACCCAAATTTGTCTTCTCTTGGGGCAAAGATGAACCCTGATTTGTCTTCTCCTGGGGAAAAGACGAACCCTGAAATAGCGGCACATCGCATGGTAGGCCACTATTTGGATAAGAGCATATCGCTTGGTAGGGCATTATCAACCAACAATGTCTTTTGCGAGGACAGGGTTGGGGGAATCAAGTCATTCAGGGACGTATGAGTATGACGATTAATTGTTATAGGAGCCATCGCATGGTAGGCTACTACCCATTGATTATTCTAAGGAAATATCAGAACGCTTGGAATGGATCAGGTCGTTCAGGGACGTATGAGTGTGACGATTGATCGGACAACGACATTTGTAGAATGACAGTGTCGGCTATCAGAGGTAATTGTTAACGTGATAGGAATTATCACGATCGGAGTGACTTTGGGGACCTACCATCCTATTAAAGAGGATTGGTAAGTTGATTTTGTCAGAGGTATAGTGTTAACATGACAGTGGGAGTTTGTTGCAATTTTTAGCAACTTTATGGACTTACCATCCTATTGAAAAGGATTAGTAAGTTGATTTGTTAGAGGTGACCGTTAACGTGACAGTAGGAGTGGTCCCATCATCCTATTAGAGAGGATCGATAGGGGAAATTTGGTGGAGACTATCAGAGGTAATAGTTAACTTGATAGTCTTACAAGATCCATCGTCCAGTTAAATAAAACTGATGGAGAAATGACTATCAGAGGTGATAATTAACTTGATAGTTTGGCTTTGGTCTTAACTGTAAAAATTTTGACCAAGTGGGTATTTAGGGCGATCCTAACTGTTCAAAGTTTTAGTCGCCCATTCTGAAAGTGGACCTCTCGTTCTTGGAAGGAATCGAGAGGGGATTTTGACTCTAGACCTAACTGTAGGAAGGTTTGACCGAGTGGGAGATGTAAGGGGTAGTATATAGTTTCGTAGAGAAACTGAGACCACCCCCACTCCGGTGAGAATCTGGGTTGAAGGGTAAAGACGCCTTAGTTGACCCCATGGGAGTTGAAGGATGGAATCCTCCGGTGACATATTGCCCACTCGAGTAGACCGTCTCTACTACGAATGGGTATGAAGTTGCAGTCGGATGTAGGTCCTCCAGTGATTGACGCCTACGAGCGTCACTGATCATCTTTGGCCAAAAGTAACCAAGTCTTCGTAGTTGGCCCCATAATCCGAGTCCGAGTTAGCGAGCTCGGTTGATGCCATCGTAGGCTTTTTGTGGTTCGAAGCATTGCCCCCTCTGTTTCAAAGAGGGTTTGGATGGGGAAGTGGTTTCCACTACCAAAGTGAAATTGCTTTGGTCATCACCTCCTTCAAATCCACATGGCTCTTCAGCATCCATACGCTTGAGCATGCTCTCGACTTGTTCTCCTTGACGAATTAAGTCTTTCCATGAGCGAGCTACGACTGTGCCCATATTAGATAGGGTGTCGATGGAGAGATTGTTCCGACACATCTCAATAAGGGTGGCCTCAGAAACCTGATCACGTGTATGTAGCGATCGATTCCTGAACCTCTTGACAAAGTTGCTTATAGACTCTGTCTTCTTCTACTTTGCAGCTAGCAGGATGGCCATGGATATTTCTTCGTCATCGTCAAAGAATCTGGCAATGAAGAGCCTTTCCATGTCCTTTCAGTAGGTGATGGATTCAGGCTCCAATCTGCAAAACCATTCAAAAACGACCCCCTTGAGGGTGCTAATGAACAGTCGAGTCATAATGGGATCATTCCCCACTATGTGTCCAGTTTGCGCCTGGAAGTAGTAGACGTGCTGGGTAGGAGAACCCTTGCCATCGAACTGCAGGAGGTCCAGTGGCTGAAACTTCTCCGGGTAGGAGACTGTATCCCATTCGATTAGATATGGTCTAACAACCCCCAGCTTGTTCATATGCTTTTGGAGCTTCAAGGTGTCGAGTTGGCTTTGGAACTCGTCTAGCCTTTTGTCCCTCAGATTATGATCCGAAGATGATGCTCCTCTAGATGACTCGGATGAGGAGTGAGAAGGAGTAGGCACCCGCTCTTTGTGCTTCATGGATTTGCGTGAAGCCCACGAAGTCCTCTCTTTCATCTTCTTCTTCTCACTCAGAAGCTGTTCCAATATCTCCTTCAGGGAATCGATGGTTGCTTGTTGCTCATCGAGTCTCCTGGATATCTCCTCAAGGATGTCGGTCATGTGCATATTTGCGTGCTCGCCCTGAACTGAGCTTGAGGTTTGTGACGCTGCCACTACCGAGCAATCATCATCATCATTGTCAGAGATGGAAGCTAGGCGCGTGTAGTCAAACAGAATGGCCACCCCCGTTCGGGCGCGAGTGCGTTGTTGGCTACATTCACGCTCAACGGCCGTAGACTTCCCCGTCACATTGGCAATTGCGACGGGGAGCTCCACATCATCATAAGTCTCGTGCGTGTGCTTGTAAGTCAAGCGTCCCCTGAGATCCACTGTAGGTTGATAGTGACAACTCCCAGCGTTGGAAGGACGAGACGTGAAGTCGCATGAAGGAGGCTCAAGGGAGCCGATATGAGGAAACTTAGGAAATTCCCCAAGTGTCAGATCCAACCGATCGTGTCGAGATAGGTAAGGTCCGAAATGTGGGCGAGCTCTAGCCGATTCCAGGTGAGCTCGAGCATTTGGACGACCTTCAGCCAGTTGCTAGCGAGGTCGAGCCGACTGGTCATTCAAGTGAGGTTCAAGGCGAGCCTAAGCCTCAGACGACAGCTGCCGCTCAAATGAAGGAGACTCAGGGGAGTCCAAATAGGAACACTTAGGAAATTTCCCAAGCATTAAACTCAGGCGACCTTGCCTAGATAGGCGATCTTGGGCCTGTTGGTGAAGTTCAGACATCTGTTCATTCAGGCGAGGTTCACGTGGTCGGTGACCTTGAGCCTGTTGGCGAGGTTCAACCTCTAGTTATTGTAGGCAAGGTTCGCCTGTCTGGCGAACTATCACTTCTAGCAGACGGGGTCGAGCTGTTAGGCAAGCTTGCCGAAGTCCGCCTGCTTGGAATACTTGAGCTCGTCGGCGAGGCTCAGTCTGGCGAGATTCGCCTGTTGGGCGAGCTCGCATCTGTTGGCGAGCTCGTATTTGTAGACGAGGCTCAGTCTGACAAGGTTTGGCCTATCGAGGCTCACCTGTTGGGCAAGCTGCAGCTTTGCTTTTCTTGCAAAGGTCGGCTTATGGATGAAGTTGTGCCATTAGGCGAGCTCGGGTTTGTTGGCAAAGTTCGGCCATCTTGCGAACTTGGGCCGTCAGGCGAGCTTGGTGAAATCCGCCTGTTTGAACTTGCGGGCGAGCTAGGGCTATCAAGCGATCTTGACAAACTTCGCCTGAACTGTTAAGTTCGCCAGATTTGTGAGGTCGCAATAATTGGGAATTTCACTTGAATTGTTAAGCCCGCCTAAGTAGGTGAGCTCGCCTGATTTGGTGGGCTCGCCTGATTCGAGCAGTTCGTCAGAATTGGGAACCTTTCTCACAAAGCAAAGCTCACCTAGACTGTTAGGCATACTTAGGACATTGAGTTCGCCATATTTGGAAACTCTGCCAACGGAGCAAGCCTGTCTGAGTAAGTGGGCTCGCCTGATTGACGCAGTTCGCCAGAATTAGGAACTTGACGTTCGTCTTTGGCATCAATCGCCTTGGGGGGAATGGAACCCCCAGCGATTACTCCGGTGAGGCTCTCGATTTGCTTGGGCTGACTTACATGCACAACCTTTCGGTATTTGCATGACATTTTGCCGCAAGAGGAAGTTGAAGACAAGTATTCTTCGTACTTCATTTCATCAAACTCGATGAAGAGGGACTCGACGATAGTCCCTTCTGCAACTTCGTCGAACTGTGCTACCACCAACTCATCTGAATGAACGGTTTCTCCTACTGTGGTCGCCATCTTCTGTAGGTGTAAATTTTTATCTCCCGAAACAGATTTCGTTTGTATTAATAAGAATAGCTTATTACAAACTAATGAATCAAAAATACAATAGAAGCGGAGGGAATGCCCTCCTTGTTTAACGTGGGGACTTTGGTAGCGATAGGATGCCTTGCTCAGTTCTCGCACTGAGTCTGCTTCCCTTGGACGATTCGACCGAGGTTGCTAGTGAGCTTCAGTACGTAGTAGAAGCTCGTGCTGATCGAGTTTGACTATACCCGAGGCCGAACGGGGGAGCCTTAAGTCTGAGAGTTCAGACGAGTCTCTTCAAGTGAGGGAGCCTTTAGCAAATGAGCCAAGGTTCGACCTTTGGAAGATTAGCCAGCCAAGCAAGCAGCAGGTAATCCACCCCTTTCACGTTGGCTGAAAGTAGCTTTAAATAGGTAAGGGACGGTATGGGTCATCCCTTGATTTGTGGGATTTGACCACTAGTAGGGGTGAGGGAGCCAGCCACCCTAGCTGTGGAATGTGACAACTTAAGCGGTCTTGTCAGCCGCCCTATTCTTGCTAGGAGGAGGGCAATGCTTTCTCCCTTGATTCGTGGGATTTGACCTCTGATGTGATTGTTCCCATACTCCAAGTGGGCAGCTGATAATACTGGCGGGTTTCAAGTTGTTAGGCGAGCTTAGTCTGTGTAGGCGAGGTGCAGGCTGTCAAGCGAGCTTGGTCTTCAGGCGAGCTCTAACCTTCGTACTGGCGAGTCAGCCAAACATGAGAGCTTCGAGCTATCAGGGGAGCTTGGCCTTCAGGCGAGGTGCAGGCTATCAGGCGAGCTTGGTCTTCAGGCGAGCTCGAACCTTCATGCTGGCGAGTCGGCCAAACAGGCGAGCTTCGAGCTATCAGGCGAGCTAGGCCTTCAGGCGAGCCTGAGTCTAAGCAGGTGAGTTTCAGTCTTCTGGTGAGCTTCAAGCCTTTAGGCGAGCTTGGTTCAATGTGCAGGCGAGCCCGTGCAGACGAGCTGTGCAGGCGAATCTTATCCAGGCAAGCTTCAATGCTGTTAGGCGAGCTCTATCCTTGTAGACGGACTTCCTTACAGGCGAGCTTCAGCCTTTACAGGTGAGCTTCAGCCTTTAGGCGAGCTACAAAACATGCTTCGAAGAATAAGCCATAACTTTTAAACCGTAAGTCAGAATTGGATGAATTATATATGAAAATCGGCTATCTCGACGAGACGAAGCCGACCAAACCGACCACATAGGGTTCAGTTTGCTTCTATCCATTTTGCCAAATTCCTTCCGGTTTGAGAGATATCAGTGTTTTTCCCTCTTTTGCTATTTCGGACGAGGTTTTAGCAGTTTTGTTCTGAACTTCTCTGATAAGGATTAAAGATAATTTTTATTGCCTATAGAATATAATAGGGTTTCTATGTGTGCAACCGTATACGAAATATGGGTGAAATTGTGTATTATACATGAAGGAACCCCCAAGTTAAGGAATCCAAGATTAGTGGGCTTATGCATGAATATGAGTTATTTAAGATGCTTCCTAATGAATCCATTGATGCTATGTTTTCTCGCTTCACTAACATAATAAATGAATTGCATGGTCTTGATAAGAAATTAACTATCCAAGAGACGAACTACAAGATCCTTTGTTTATTGAATCCGATATGGGAACCCAAAGTTACGGCCATAGAGGAAGCTCATGACCTTACCACTCTAGCTCTCGATGGCCTCATTGGCAAGCTTAAGGTTCATGAGAAGAAGCTCAAGGGAAAGGACAAGGAGGAAGTGCCCCTATGGGAAGTTGAGGAGCCATCACCAAAAATGAAGACTATAGCTCTCAAAGGAGCTAGTGATAACTTCTCATCATCGTCGGATAGTGAAGTTGATTTTTCTAGAGAAGTGGCTCACTTCTTTAGAATAATTTCTAGACTCATTAAAATGAACAAGAAGTTTAATACCCGATCTAACAACAAATTTTCTTCACGTGTAAGGAAGTGCTTTGAATGCAATGAACCGGGTCATATCGCTAAAGATTGCCCTAAGCTCAAGGATAAATACTTGAAGTACAAGAAGAAGAAGGCCATGTATGCCGGATGAGAGAAATCCGAACCAAGTGATTCGGATAGCAATGAAGAAGGAGCTAAACTTGCTCTTCATGATCCCAACATTTGCTTCATGGCTATAAGGACTATGAATTTTGATACTAGTTAAAATAATTTTTTTGTATTTTAAAATATTTAATTATGATTTTTAAAAGAGTATTTGTATTTTTCTTGAATTTCTATAATTTTCTATGATTTAAAGTCTAAGTTTTAGATTTATTTAAATGATATTAATATTTATAAATTAATTTTATACGGTGAAAATTTATGGAATTTATCTGTTGCATTATCGATATGGTTACATGTCATTTTAAATAATACGTTGTATTATTTTTATTATTATGTATATTTTCGTATAATACGTTATATTATTAATTACGTAGTATTTGTATAATTTATTGTATTATTACTACTATTACATATTATTTGTCGTATTAGTATAAATTGTATGTTTTACTGTGTATATAATTATCCTATAATTGTTTGATTTTAAATATAAGTAAATATATTTTATTTATTAATTATTCTCGTTTAATTGTACAATATCGGTATATTTTGACTATTTCGTATTAACTGTTGTATTAGCACAACATGTACATTTTTAATTGTAGATAATTATTTCGTAATTAGTTTAAATTTTTAAATACCATAATTATTTATTTTAATTATTTTTGTCTTAAACCCTAACCCTAATATTATACTATATATATAACCCATACCCTCTCTCGTTTTCATTTAAGCAGTCACCGCCCCCTATTCTATCTCCTCTCTCTCCCTCTTCAACTCTTCTCTCTCTCCTCACCTTCTCTTCCCCGACACCCACACCAACTCCACCCCCTCCCTCGTCCGCCTGCACCCTTAGCCGTCGCCACCGCGCCCTCCAACTCAGCCCCATCGGCCTCCTCCGTTCGCCGACCGTTGAGACCCCACGCTGCCGCCCCCACAAACTCCAGCAGCATCTCCGCCCAACCACGTAGCCCCGCGCTTTGCCGCCGCCTCTGATCCTACAGCCGCCCTCGACTTCTCCTTCGAGCTGCTTGACTCCGGCCAGCCGCCCGACAACTCAGCCGCTCCTCTTGCAGCCGCAAACACCAGATCTGCACGCCCTGAGCGTCATCCTCCAGTCCTCCCGTCGACCATCTTCCCCAGCCACCTCCTCTGCCCTCGTACAGCCGTAACAACCCAGTGCTGATCTCCCTCCGACGACCACACCCAAGAAACCTGAACTCCTCCTCTTTCAGCCCGTCGCCAATCAGCCTCCGACGTTGCCATCTCATCCGCGAAATCCCTAAGCTCCCCGTTGCCACGTCACTGTCCTCGCCGGGCCTCTTACCCCACCGTGCCTTCACTCGTCTCCCCTTCGTCATCACCGCCCGTTATCCCTACTCATTGCACCCCGACGCCGTCTACACCCCGACCCTACAGTCGCCCACCCCGCGCCGCAGTCGTGCTCCGACCTGCGTCGTCGACATTGATTTATTCGACGAACCCGAGCCAAGATCTCGATATTCTTTGACTCATTGTTTTAATTTTTAGAATTATTATGGATTAATTATATACTTTGATGTGACTGTGATTTAATTATGTTACCATAGGAATATTGTGATAACTACGTGGGCTTGTTGATGATCATATTGATAATGATGTTATGATAAGTAATTTAAAGAAATAAGTATTTTGTGTAAAAGTGGTTATTTGAGATGTTTTTAAAAGAAAGAATATATTTAAAGATTATTTTTAGAATTATTATGATGAGAAAATGATTAATTGGAAAATTGGGTTGGTTTTGAATAATTATTAAAATAAATAATTTGAAAGTATTTATTTCGGAAAAGGGGTCAATTTGAGTTGATAAGTTATTTTCGTCATAAGAATTATATTTTGATAATTATGATGATTTAAAAGAAATTTTTTGTGAAGGAAATTATTTTAGGAAGATTAAAATAATTTAAAATAAATTATTTTGAAAAAAGATTATTTTTCTAAATTACATAGTTGGTTGTTCATAAATTTATGACTCATAATTTCGATTACCTGATTT
>BQKN01061368.1:0-22671 GCA_022839385.1 Asparagus kiusianus | reverse complement strand
AAGATATGTCTATTTCTTATTCTGGTTTGTCCTTATATTCTTGCTATTGTGATCGGGGACCTGTGCCTTCGTTTGTATTTCTTGATGCTTAGCGTATTAGATTGAGAAGACATGGTCTAGCACTTATCTCTCCTCAGTCTAATACGTTGCGGGCTTGCTCGCGTTCTGATTCCCGGGTATTTCGGAAAGCGGGGCGTGATAATGGCCTATGAAAAGGAGGTAGTTTCCGACACCGAAAGTGAATCCTTTTATATGCAATGTGATCTAGCTACGGCATTAGAGGAACTAAACATTGAGTTTAAAAGGATGTCAAACGAATTTTCTTCCTTTAAAAGGTTGCATGCTTCTTGTGATGCCAAACTAGAACAACTACAAACCTCTCTTGCTTTAAAAGATGAATTGCTAGGGGATCTTGATTTTTAAAACAAACAATTAAGATCCAAGATTGAAAGACTTAAAATTAAGAGTGGTTGGATTAGACCCACTCATGCTGTAATGACTGTGAATTTTAATACTAATTTAAATAAATTTTTGATAATTTTAAAATATTATTTTTATTTTTCTCGAGTTTCCAATAATTTCCTATGATTTAAAGTTCAAGTTTTATATTTATTTAAATGATTTAAAATATTTATAAATTTATTTAGTACAGTAAAAAAATTCTAGAATTTATCCGTTGTGTTATCAATACTATACGTGTCATTTTAAAATTATACGTTGTATTATTGTTACTATTACGTATTATTTCTTGTATAATGTTGTATCATTAATTTCGTATTATTTGTATAATTTATTGTATTACTTATACTATTTAGTATCAATTGTTGTACTAGCATAACATGTACATTTTTATTTGTAGAAGATTATTTTGTAATTAGTTTAATTTTTAAAATATCGTAATTAATTATTTTAATTAATTTATTGATTTAAATCTAAACCATATCCTATATAAATACCCAGTATACAGTCCTCCATCCTCCACGTCACCCCACACTGTGTACACACACCCCCACTTCCTAAAGCAACTACCCCCACTTACACCACGTCATCTGTCCCCAACTCCCTTATTAAATAATTCCATAACCATTCTCTCTCTCCTCCATTTCCCAAAAGCTTGAACCAGCTCCATCTCCTCTCCCTCATCCTCCAGCGAACCCAACAACCCCACCTTCTCCTTCTCCGTTCGACCAAGCTCACCGTCCGCGCCTGTTCGCGTTGCGCCGCTACCGAGAGCCCGACCAGCGAACTTCGTCGGCCTCCTCCACGCCACGCCCACGCCAAACCCTGCTGCCCACACCTCCGTGCTACCTCCTCCTCTCCCCGACCAACTCGCCTATCTCCAAGCCGCCGCCCAACCTCGGCTTCGCCGCCGCCCGACCCCAGCGACCCCTCCGACTTTCTCTCTCAACCGCGCGGCCACCCGACGCCAGCGAACCCCGACAGCCCCCAGCCCCTCTCCCCTCCGGCTCCTCTCTCAACCGCGCGGCCGCCGCCTAGCCTCGGCTTCGCCGCCGCCCGACCCCAGCGACCCCGACAGTCCCCTCGCCCTCTGTTGTTGCAGTTCTCGACTCCTCAACCCCTAAGCTCGCCGCTGTCCAACCGAGCTCCTCTGCCTCAAGCCCACCCAAGCGCCTAAACACCCACCCAAGCAGCCGCGAACGACGCCGACAGCTCCTCGCCGTCAGCCCACTCTACAGACCCGAACCCCTGACCCTCAGCCACCGCGAACGACGCCGGTAGCCCAAGCCTCCTCCTCCCCTCCTCTACCTTGCTGCTCAAGCCGAACGTCGCCGTTGAGATTCTTCCCGACGCCGCTGCCGAGTTCATCGCTGCCACATCGCCACAGCCCTCACTGGAGCTCTTCCCGAAGCCGTGCCACGCGTCGGATTTGATCTCGCACGTCGACGTCGACAAGTTCGACGAATACACCGAGGCAAGATCTCGCGTTTACCTTCTTTCTTAACTAATGATTAGTATCATGATTAATCTGATAATTAGATGTAAATAAATTATTTTGTGATTAATATGGTGATTAGTATGATTATTATATGTAGGTAAATTATTTATTGTGGTTAATATGCAACTTTGAATATTTACGTGGAATAGTGATTTTCGAGTGCACGATAAAAATTAGATGAATAATGTTGCTAATTGTATTTTAAGAGATTGTGGACATGAAATGACAAGTTATGTATTAAAATTAGAATTTATGAAATTTTATCGAAAAGGAACTAATTAAGGAAAATTTATAAAATAGGAAAATATTACTTTTCATGCAGAAGGGAATTAATATAATTATTTTAAATTAGTTATAACGAGAAATAGTTTTAAAGAATAATTTTGGAAAAAGAATATTATTATTTATAATAGTATGACTGAACGCCGTAGAGCACGACATTTCATGTGCAAAACGACATCAGTTTCTAGTTTTCTTTCTACCGTATGATTATTCTAGAAAATACGTAAGTACGGATATTTTGTATGAGGATTTTGGATTTTCCAATAGTGATGAAGTCCTTTTATATGTATTCATGTTGTAGTAATTGTTTATGCATTTCATGTTTATTATAGTTCTCATTTCTGCTTCATATATATGATTAATCATGTATAATATGCCATACTATGTTCATGATTTGTGGATGTGTTGAGAACCTTAGTAGTTCATGACTTAGTGACTTCGTGCGTCATGAACAGACTTAGTGACATGTGTGAGTGTGTGGACTGGTTTAGGCGGTGAACCCGAGTTTCCAATGGCGATTATGGTTAACTTAGAAAAACGAGAAGAGTTGGGATGGGGAAGTCAGTGTTCATGTGATCGGATAAGACTGTTGATGTATCTTCCAGGCTCGCGCCGGTGGTTGGTGTCACCACTGGGGTTAGTTTGTAGGGCTAAAGTGAAGTGTGTACATCACCTTAGTCAGTAGAATTGTTTCGTCACCCGAGTTTTGCTTGAGTTCGGACCAGGCAGAAAACGGTTTACGTGTAGTCCCTTGGCCGCATGTGTAGCGGGATTGGATGCACGTAGGGGATTTGTGAACAGCCATTTATCCGATGATAGGAGCATTGACTCTGTGTGATATGTAGACCATTGAGTTTAGGTAGGTTAGTATTCGACCCAGTTACTGTATTTCCATAGCTGTATATTACCATTAGATTTTTAGTTGCATGTATCATTGTATATCTTGTTAATATTATTATTGTCATAGCATGGGTCGTTAGACCGTTTTATTGGTTCATGTGAGATCTTGCCGTGTGTCATACACGCTGACGTACACCTGTTTTCTCTGGTGTGCGTCAGACTTAGGAGACGAACAGGTTCAGTTCGATGATGCGGATGAGCCAGTGTATGCTCAGCCGGAATGTCCTTCCGATGGAGTGGAAGAACAAGCTGAAGCCTAGACTTGCTTTTCTTTCTGTTGATAGAACACTTTATAGTACTTTCTGTAGTTGATGACAGATTTGGTTATTTTGTTAGTATTTCCTTTTATTATGGACTATGTATTTCTTATTGGACTGTTGTTGTAGTAAGGGTATGTTGAACCCATATTTTATGTCTGGGATGGCCTGTTGATGATATGTTTATTCCTTACTCTGGGTTGTCTTTACATTCTTACTATTGTGATCGGGGACCTGTGACTGAGATTTATACATTTGACGCTTAGCATATTAGATTGAGAAGAATAAAAAAATGATAGCATAAATATTTTTTCTAATACATCGTGGGCTTGTTCACGTTCTGATTCCCCTGTATTTTGGGAAGCAGGGCGTGACACATGCTTATGCTAATTATCATCACCATAGCAGAAATAGATTTCATAGATCTTAGGCTCCTACACACAAGAGAAATTTTTTGTGCACATATTGCATGAAACATGGTTATATTTCTACTCATTGTAGGAAAAAAGATAATCATGATTTTTATGTAATAACATGGTACCCAAAGGTACCAAGATTACTAACCACAAAGGACCCAAGATTTGGGTACCTAGAGTTACTACACCTTCATCTCTTGTAGGTAACATCATGAACATGACGTAGAGAGATGTGGTACCTTGATAGTGGTTGCTCACATCATATGACGGGCAACAAAGAACTATTTGTAACCCTATCAAGGATTGAAGGAGGTAGCGTCTCCTTCGGTGGTGGAGAGAAATGTAAAATCATTGGTATTAGATGTATTAGTAAGACACCCTCTCCCGTTATAGAAGATGTTTATTTGGTTAATGGCTTGAATCATAATCTTCTTAGCATTAGCCAATTAAGTGATAAAGGTTTTGATATTAAACTGGACAAATGCATTGTTAGCTACAATGGAAAAACTATTTTTGTTGCTAATAGAAAATCTAATGTATACATTTTTTAGATGAATGAACTAGTAGATCAAGATGTCAAGTGCCTTGCGGCGGTTGATGAAAACTCTTGGATTTGGCATAAGAGGCTTGGACATGCGAACATGGAATTGATATCAAAATTGTCCAAGAGGAATCTTGTAAAAGGGTTACCAAACTTGCATTTCATCAATGATACCATTTGTGAAGATTATGCTAAAGGTAAACAAACTAAATCCACCTTCAAATCCATCAATGAGGTATCGACTTCTAAACCCTTTCAATTACTTCATCTTGATTTATTTGGTCCTATACGTGTTACCTCTCTTGGAGGAAAACAATATGTTTTTGTTATCATTGATGATTTTTCTCGTTTTACTTGGACAATCTTTCTTGTAAGTAAAGATGAATGTTTTGAAGAATTTTTAAATTATGTTAAAAGAATTAAAAATGAAAAAAATTTGAAAGTTGTTAAAATAAGAAGTGATCATGGTGGTAAATTTCAAAATATCTATTTCTATGATTTTTGTGCAAATCGTGGTATAACTCATATGTTTTTCGCTCCTAGAACACCACAATAAAATAGTGTTGTTAAACGGAAAAATCGCACCATACAAGAGATGGCACGAACTATGTTAAACTCTTTTGTTCTGCCTAAATATTTTTGGGCGGAAGCCATCAATATGGCTTGTCATGTTTTAAATCGTGTTTTAATTAGACCAAAGCTTAAGAAAACTCCTTATGAACTATTTTATGGCAAAACTCCATTTATTGGTTATTTTCGTATCTTTGGTTGTAAATGTTTTATTTTAAATACAAAAGATCACCATGATAAGTTTGATTCTAAAATTAATGTTGGCATTTTCTTTGGGTATGCACCTTGAAGTAAGGCTTATAGGATCTTCAACAAACAAACTATTATTGTTGAAGAATCTATAAACGTTACTTTTGATGAGACTAATATTGGTTTACAAGTTGGCTTGCCTAGGAAAGATGATGATGATGTTGAGGGAGGATTGGAATTTTTGCAAATAAATGAAACACCCTCAATAAATGTTCAAAAGGATGGGGAAAGCAAAAACAGCATTCAAGAGAAAGAAACAAGAATAACTCCTCATAGCGTGGAAATTTGCACCAAATCATCCAAAGGAGCAAATCATTGGGAATCTTTCACAAGGGGTTCTAACTCGCTCAAAGGCTTTGGGTGAGTGTGGTAATGTTGCCTTCTTATCTCAATTAGAACCTAAAAGGATTAATGATGCTTTAAAGGATGAGTTTTGGGTTTTAGCTATGCATGAAGAACTAAATAATTTTTAAAGAAATGATGTTTGGAAACTAGTTCCTAGACCTAACAATGCTAGTGTAATTGGAACAAAATGGGTTTTTAGAAACAAACTTAATGAACATAGCATTGTAACTAGAAATAAAGCTCGTTTGGTTGCCTAAGGATACAATCAAGAGGAGGGCATAGACTATGATGAAACTTTTGCACCGGTTGCAAGGTTAGAATCAATTAGGATGTTTTTGGCATTTGCAAGCTTTAAATATTTCAAATAGATGTTAAAAGTGGTTTTCTAAATGGTTTTATAGAAGAGGAAGTATATGTTAAGCAACCCCCCGGTTTTATAGATCATACCTTTCCTAATCATGTTTACCGGGTTCAAAAAACTTTATATGGATTGAAACAAGCTCCTAGAGCTTGGTATGCTCGCCTCTCTAGTTTTCTTATTGAAAATGGCTTTTCTAAAGGAAAAATTGATAATACTCTTTTTTTGAGAAAAATAAAAAATGAATTCATTTTAGCTCAAATATATGTTGATGATATCATTTTTTGTGCTACTAATGAATCTTTATACAAGGAATTTTCTAAAATTATGCAAGATCATTTTGAGATGAGCATGATGGGAGAGCTTATATTCTTTCTCCGGCTCCAAATCAAGCAAACTAAGGATGTGATATTCATTTCTCAAAGCAAGTATGCTAGAGAATTGGTGAAGAAATTCAATTTGGAGAATTCTAAGCATGCACCAACTCCCATGAGTATAAGTGTCAAGCTTGATGCGAATGATAGTGGTGAGGATGTGGACCAAAAACTATACCGAGGTATGATAGGTAGTCTTCTTTATCTCACTGCTAGTAGACCCTCTCACTTCTAGTAGACCCGATATCATGTTTAGTGTGTGTGCATGTGCACCTTTTCAAACTTCTCCTAAAACGTCTCATTTAATTACGGTTAAAAGGATTATTAAATATGTCAATGGAATAATTGATCTTGGTTTATTTTATCCTAAAAGCACCTCCTTTGATCTTTATGGTTTTTGTGATGCCGACTTTACCGGATGTAAGGTAGATCGCAAGAGTACGAGTGAAACAAGCCAATTCTTGGGAAATTCTCTTGTTTCTTGGGCTTCTAAGAAACAAAATTGTGTTGCTTTGTTCACTACGGAAGCGAAATATATTACCGCCGGCTTATGTTGTGCCCAAGTTTTGTGGATAAAACAAAGTTTAGTTGACTATTATTTGATTTTTCAAAATATAAAATTTTTTTGTGATAACACTAGTTCTATCAATATTTCAAAAAAATCAGTTTTGCATTCTAGAACCAAGCATATTGATGTGTGCCATCATTTCTTACGCGATCATGTAGAGAGGCAAGATGTATCCCTTATTTATATTGACACTAAATCTTAATTAGCAGACATCTTTACCTAGCCTCTTAGTGAAGATGATTTTTATCGCATAAGAAATGGTTTGGGTTTATGCACTATGTGAAAGTTCTATTTGCTTGCTTGATTAGTTGCATTTCATGTGCATTGTTGTTTATCATATCTTTTTACCCCATTTTGATGGTGACAAAGGGGGAGAGAAATCTCTTTAATTGTTGCATATATTTAGGGGGAGCTCATAGATAGGGGGGAGCACCTATCTATCAAAAGGGGGAGATTGTTAGCCTTTATGTTTTGATGATATTTTACAACCACCATTATCGGTACTAATTGCTTGATTGAGTGATATTATAGTTAATATATATATCAAGATTGTTAGTACCACAAATGGAGGATTGGATGGAATATGAGCTACAACGATGATATCCAAAGGAGGAGGAGGCATAGTGATGAAGCAATGTTAATTCAAGAACAACAAATGCAATAAGAAGCTTTATCAAACTCAAGCTATATCAAGATTCAAAGAATTGTAATTCTTTGTGAGGATAGTAGCTAGTTTTTCTTTTCTCTCTAGTGCTAGAATGTAGGCAAGTAGTTTTAGATTTTACTTGAATCTATTGGGATATCACACACACATTCTCATACTTATATTTTTAAGCGTTTTGACAAAATATCATTTTTCACAAGTATAAGGACCTATTTGTAAAATTCCTTTTCTAAAGAGTTTGTTTTTAGTGTTAAAAACAATTTACAAAGTTACACAATTTTTGGAGATCATCTGAATATTTTTACAAATTGTTTAAAGTGTCAAAACAGGTTTTCAAAACAGGTTTCTGTATGTATCAGATTACGGTCGACTGCCACGGTCGACCGTGCCTGTGTCTTTTCCTGAATGGATAGCAGAAACTTTCACGATCGACCGTCAGATCAAAAATTCCCACGGTCGACCGTCACGGTCGACCGTAAAAGTTTCTAGAATTTTAGTGAGCCTCGAAAGTGGCTCGCACTCGACCGCGAGATTTTCACGGTCGACTGTCGCTTATTCAAATGGTCTTTTAGTACAGATTTCAGTACAGATTTCAGGCGCCGTTTCTTCCATGTTTTGGGGGATTTAGGTATGGGTTTTGTCTGTGTCACGCCCCGCTTCCCAAAATACCCGGGAATCGGGACGTGAACAAGCCCGCGACGTATTAGATTGAGAAGAAACATACACTATCATTTTTTTCTCTTTTCTTTTCTTCTCAATCCGATACGCTAAGCGTCTGGAAATAAATACAATGCGAAGTCACAGGTCACCGGTCACATCAGCAAGAATATAATAGACAAACTCAAAATAAAAGAATACATATCATATCACAAATGAATATTATCCAAGACATAATGATACGGGTCAAACATGCCCTTATACAAATTGAACAATGAATACTAAAGAAAATGTAAACTTCATCGTTCAACAGTAATAGAAAGGAAAATACTACAAGAACAACTGAGATCATCAACTAAGAAGAGATAACTGTTTCGGCTCATTTTTCAACTCTATCTGCAAGACACTTCTGTTGAGAATCCTCTAGCTCCTGACGATCTCTCTGATGAACCTGTTCTTCTCCTAAGTCTGACGTACACCAGAGAAAACAGGTTACATCAGGGTGCATGGCACACGGCAAGACCCGACCCCACAAAGAAAATAGAACGAACGGAAATCCAATGCGAAAAACGATACGATAACAGAAACAACAAAAAACGTACAATTGAAATCCACAAATCAATATGAAAACACTACTAAATCATGATAACATAAAGCATCCAGAATCGATCAGGTAACGAGATCACACAGCTAGCGATCAGTCTAATCATCCAAGTAACAAGGGCATACAATAGATGGAATTAATACCTAAAAATCTACAACAAGAGACGTAGTACGTCGAGCGAAATAATCCAAACAAGGAAACCCTCATGTATATACCATATGTCTCAAATTGTCGATAATTAAATATTAACCCCAATCTATGTATGAAAAGAACACAACTGACCTACATCTCACACAAGAATCCTAATCACCTTAAGTAACAAGGTCATGTAACTAGTCATTCTATAACAGGTCACTGGTCCACATCTCACACAGAGTCAACGCTCATATCACCAGATAACTGGCTGTTCACAAATCCCCTACGTGCATCCAAACCTGCGAAACGGTTCGATGAGAGGACTACACGCAATCCGATTTCGGCCTGGTTCGAACTCAAGCAAAACTCGGGTGACGAAACGATTTCACTGACCAAGTACGAAACGGTTCACTTGGCCCAACAAACTAACCCTAGTGCGAAACGGTTCACTGGTTCTAGTATGGAAGATACATCAACAGCCTTATCCGATCACACGAACATGGACTTCCCAATCCCAACTCTCTTGTATTTTCTAAATCAACCATAATCCTCATTGGAACTCGGGTTCACCACCTAAACTCAGTCAACACACCCACACATATCACTAAGTCTGTTCATGACGCACGAGGCTACTAAGTCATGAACTACTAATGGTTCTAAAACACAACCAGGAACAATCAATGCAACTAATCATGTGCAATAATATCGTGGCATATCAGCTAATCAAGATTAAGAATTATAAACCATAAACATAGTCTAGATAATTCATAAATATTTTCTTTTCCTAAATAATTTCTTTAAAAATTATTATAATTATCCAGAGGTGATTCCGCTACCGAAATAAATTCTTTTAATTCATAATAATCATTCTAAAATAATCTTTTCTATAAAATAAACTCCTTTAAATTATTATTCTAAATAATCTCTTTTCATCAAGTAAATTCTTTTCTCATTACAATAATTATAAAATAATCTTTAAATATTCTATTTAATTATTACTTCTTCTAAAGTAAATCCTTTTAAAATATTTCTCATAATAATAATTCAGAATACTCCCTTTTACAAATTATTCTTTCTTTCTAAAATATTTCGTAATTAATCATAACTACTTTCCAACATATCTACTCATCATAAATAGCATCACTTTACAAAATATAACCACCGTAATATTCTCAACAAACCACGCAAATAATAACATACCAGTCCAACCTATAAATATCAGATAAAAATAACGAATCAAAGAGAAGCGGGATCTTGCCTGCGAGGCCAGAGGGCCTGATGACGAGGCAGCGATCTGCTGTGGATGCGGTATGACAGTCTGAAAGGGAGCAGCGGATCTGAACGATGCGGTTGTAGGGGACGGCAACGACGGTGGTTGTCATCACTGAGGGCTCAACGGGGTTCGATGGGGACTGTTGGTGTGTGGTTCTACAATTGGATCTGTGTTGGCATATCGTCGAACATGTGGCGTGCGATGGAGGTGGGAGGCTGACAGGGAGGACAGCCGACGGGGTGAGGGTTGAGTGGGTCTGAGGGCTGTCGGGTGGCGAGGCGAAGCAGGGAGGAGGGCGGTGGAGGGCTGACAGCTCAGGGCTGCGCGGAGGTTGGTCGGGGCTGAGTTCGAGCTCGAGGCAGCGGCGCGCGCGGGTTTGAGCTTAGTGGGGACGTCGGAGGAGGAGGTCGAGTGGTGGTGGAGCTCATCGGAGGAGGGGAGGAACTCAGGCCTGGGGTTCGTCGGAGCTCGGCGGTGGGTTGACGGCGGTCAGGCGGGTCGGGGCTTTAGCTGGTGGAGCGCGGCTGTAGGGTGGACTGGGGCTGGATCGACAGAAGGGGGAAGAAGGTGGAGGCGGTGCTTGTTACTGAGGTGGGGCGGCTGCGGAGGTCTGGCGTTGGTGTGGACGGTGGCCGGAGGTGAGGAGGTGGAGTTCGGGGTGGGTGACGACGGCTCGCTGGAGAAGGCGGAGGTGGGGTTGGTGCTGGGGCTGTTGGGTTCGCTGGAGGATGAGGAAGAGATGGAGATGGTGTTGGGCTGGAGTTGAGTTAGGGAAGGAGGTGATGAAGGACGACGAGGACGGTGATGATGGGCGGGAGGCGACGTGGGGAGGAGGTGGAGGAGGACTAGCGGGGGAGGAGATGGTGTAGGTGGTGGAGGCGACAACTGAAGTGGTGGGGAGCTTGGCTGGAGTTCTTGGAGGCTAAAGGCGGATCTCGTGGACGAGAGAGGGGAAGGAGGAGAAAGAGAACGAGGAGATGATGCAGGTGGTTGTCAGGTCCGAGGAGGAAGAAGAAGGGGAGGAGAGTACGTGGGAGGAGTGGGAGGCGTGGGTTCAGTTGGAAACAGAGAGGAGAGAGAGACGAGAGAGATTATTTATATACAGGTTATTTAAGGTTTTGAAAAATAATTAAAAATAATAATAATTACGAAATAAATTAAATAATTATTGGATAATTATCTACACCTCAAAACGTACTAGTTGTACTAATATAACATATAATACGCAACAATAGAAATAATACCACAAATTGTACAATTAAACGAGATTGATTAATAAAAATATAATTTCTTACATTTAAAATCAAATAATTATGGGATAATTATTCATACAATAAAACGTACCAGTTGTGCTAATACGACAGCTGATACGCGATAATTGAAATAATATAACAATTCATACCAATAATACATAATTAATAATACTTCATATTATACAAAATAATAATAATACATGGTAGTATTAAAAATGATACGTAATAGTATCGATAATACAACGGATTAATTCTATAAATTTTTACTGCATTAAACTAATTTTATAAGTATCAAAACCGTTTAATTAATTATAAAACTTGGACTTTAATTCATAGAAAATTTTAGAAAATCGAAAAATACAAATACTCTTTTAAAAATTATAATTAAATATTTTAAAATACTAAAAATTATTTTAACTGGTATAGAAAGTTCACGGTCATTACAGTCTACAATGTTTTCACCTATTTAAACCCCTCATACCCTTCTTCTTTAAGTGTCCCAAGCCATTGAAAAACCAGAGATTTATTTTTACTGAGAGCCAGAATTTTCAAACCTGTTTTCTGTGTTTTCTGTGTTCACATCTCAGCTTCAGTGTAATCTTTCTCTTTACCATAGGGACATTGTAAAGAGAGAGCTTTTACACCATTACTATTGTTGAGAGCTTGATCTTGTGAAGATCAATTGTGTGGGAGTGAGATCTTGTGGAGATCAACTGTGTAGTTGTGAGATCTTGTGGAGATCGTTATGTAGAAGAAGTTCCGGCTTTCAAACCGGGTTGTGTAGTGGATTTCTTTTCGAGAGTGGGGAGTGGGGACGTAGATCAGCGGACCGAACCTCGTTAACACATCGCGTGTCACAAGGATAACAATTTCTAACTCTATCTCCTTTACATTAGTTGCTCTTGTTTGAAGTGTGTTGCTTGTCTTTTTTTATTACATATTTATAGATTTAAGACCCTAATCACCCCCTACTCTAGGGTCCAACACAATACTCCAGATGCTTCACCAGATGCTTCACATACACCGGAGCTATATTATTGTTGTGGTCAAAGATTGCCTACGTACACATCGGCGCCGTCAGGGCAAGTGACCTAGGGATATTATACTTGCTGTAAAGAGTCTCCAATAACGACGATGGAAACTTCGAGTGAAATTTTCAAAGATGGGTGTCTGAGTCTCGTTCGTAACCATTGAAGATGAAGTTGCTATCAGATCCAAAAGTTCACTAGAGAAGTGTAAAACCCCATAGAATTTGATTAATGAGTTTTTATTATGAAATATATGTTCATATCATAGATGAGTATGATAACAAGTGTTTGTGGATCAAACAAGTGTATTTATGTGAGAGGAATCGAGTGTAAAGATCAGTACACACACAACATGCACAAACAGGAGAAAACCTACACGGTCGACCGCCACACGCGCAGTTGTGGCAGGAGGACTCTACATCTTGCACGGTCGACCGCTGAGAGTTTTGCCAGTTTTCTAGTTTTGGGTTAGTTTGGGTTTTTGGGTCGGATTGGAGTGCTCATATATATATATATATATATATATATATATATATATATATATATATATATATATATATATTAATTTATTCGTGAGAGCCTCCTTATCATCTCAGAAAACCCTAGCAGCCTCTCCCTACCCTCTTGCAAACCCTAACCCTAATTTTTGGGTGTTTCTCGACGAGTTTTGGGAGTTCGAGCGAGATCCAGCGGCGTTCAGTTAAGGAGAACCTTCTCACGACCTTACCCACAGTAGTTCATTACCTCTTAGGAAAATTTCATCTCGCCCAACCATATACCCATATTTTTAGATGTTTAGTAATGTTTTTCATGTGTTTTGTGAGCCTAACATGCTAGATTTTGTATAAAAATAGATCTATATGTTGTACTTTGCAAAGAGAACAAGTTTTTAGTTAATAAAGCTCACCCACGAAATTCCTAATATAGATCTAGATCTGAGTTTATGTCTAACAAGAGTTTTGCAAGAAAGATATTTGTTTTCAAAGTTTTCCACACGAAATTTGCATGTTTAAAATTTGATTCGTTCTATCGATAATGATTAGACTAAAATTTTCACATGTTCTGGTTATGCTAAATCACTTATGAAGGATTAATAATGTATATAATCATCGCGCATAAGATTTTGAATCAAACCACGTAGAATAGAAACCTAAACTAGGGTTTCTGCTTTTACCCGTGTGGACAGAAGCAGTAAGCTTCTGCTCTAGTCATGATCGACCACGATGGTCGACCGCTGGGGATTTTTCTTCTTTTTTCCTGTTGTTCTTAGAGTTGTGTAGCTAGCATAATATCTGTGTTATATGGGTTTGATATACCCTAAGAATCGTGTACATGAGTTGACTACAGACATGGATCTTAGATTTATTCACCGGGGTATGAGGGTGAACAGTATATATGTTGGTTTGACATCATTCACATGTTAGAGTCCTCGTGTTGGACTATAAGTTATGAGAGTCCTTGTGTCGGACTATAAAATATTAAAGTCCTCGTGTTGGACTGTTAGCTATTGAAGTCCTTATGAAGGACTATGAGCTACTAAAGTCCTCATGTTGGACTGTGAGCTGTTGAAGTCCTTGTGAGGGACTATAAACTATTTAAGTTCTCGTGTTGGACTATTATCCACTATATTCCTCGTGTTGGACTATAATCTACTACAGTCATCGTGTTGGACCTTAAGCTATTTTAGGATTTCATATTTGACGTATGATAGATTATTTATGGTATGGTTGGAGATGGAGTCATTACTCCATGTTATACTTTGGATTTGATAGTTAACTATTTACAATATGAGCTTAAGGGATTGTGAGTTACCCACACACATGCTGTAAATTCCTAAATATCAAACTTCCATTTTATTTTAGAGTTTATGATTGACTATCTATATGTATTAACAATTATTTTTTATCCAACTAGCCCTTCCCCTTAGGGTTGGTTGAGATGTTACTCGTTATAGCGCTTTGACGCTTGTTATTTCCCCTACTTTCTGGTAACGAGCCAGGTGTACGAAGAGCCGTAGCTTAATGGATTTGCTTTAGTCATTACTTATAGACAGTGTTAGTAGTTATGTCAGAACTCCACACTAGATGTATTTTGTTAAATATTTTGAGATATTATTTCTAGTTTTGAAAAGGCGAATGTGCCTTAGTAATACTTTATTTGATTTCATATTGTGAGACAGTTGTATTAGTTCAGATGTTTTCTTCTCAAAGATTTATTCATTTATGTCAGTGATGATGACTTTTCTTCAGAGTATCTGTTGTTTCATATTTCTTCTGTACTTTCTCTTTTTTCTGTTTTGTACCTATACCGGTTATTGATTCCACTAGATAGATATTTACTTTGATGGTGAAACATATTATTACACGGTGTAGTACATGGCAGGTTTGACATTCTTGATTTTACCTTGGACTGCAGCCTTGTTAAAACCAGGGGCGTCATAGTTGGTATCAAAGCTCTAGTTCCAGTATCCTTAGGATCATCCTATGTCGAGTCGTGGAGTTAGAATACAGTTTCTTAGGATTCATGTATAGTGTCCGCTAAGAATTTCTAGTACGAGTGAGGATGTTATATACGCGTATTCGAAAATTACGGATATTTTTTTTTGTGATATTAAAAGTATTTGCGTGAATGATATATGATATGAACTCTCTATTTACATGAGATCCATATACGTTTTGTTTGAGGACTCATAAACCTTCTTCTATGTGCTCAGATAGCAGGACATGGTAGACCTCGCACTCGGAGAGCTGGTTAGGCAGAGTCACAGCAGGCTCCACCAGCACCACAGCATATTCCACCCGAGCCGCAGCAGGCTCCCTAATACCCGCTAGGATGGCAGCTCTTGAGGAGCTTGTGACGAGTCACATCACCCCACCACTACCAGTAGTTCCACCACCGGTTGTACCAGCTTTTCCAATTACAGAAGGTTTACATGGGAACACACCAGCACCTACCCGTAGGCGGTTGTGGATAGAGCAGTAGAGCAGGAGACTTAGCTCCGTCTGGTGGAGAGATACCAGAAGGTGAAAGCACCGGAGTTTCAAGCATCACCAGATTCACTGGCAGCATATAAGTGGAAGGAGGATGTGAGCAATATTCTTGAGATACTGAATGTGACATCGGTTCAGAAGTAGAGGCTGGCAACTTACAGTCTCAAGGGAGATGTAGGGAGATGGTATCGGTTTTAGTTCACTCCAGATCAGAGGATGACACTCACCTAGGAAGACTTCACTTATTTCTTTGATGAACAGTTTATCTCTTCCGTGGCACGGGCCTGGAAAGAGCTTGAGTTATCCAGATTGAATTAAGGAGACATGTCAGTAGCGGATTTTGAGAGCAGATTTATGAGTTTACTTCATTTCATGGGTATGTGGCAGACCGGAGAGCGTCAGGCTCAGATGTTTCTAGCAGGACTTCACCCCAGCCTTCGTCGATACCTCACTTCTAGGAGGTTTTATTTAGTTAGAGAGGTAGCGAATGCTGCCATCTCTCAGGAGAATGAGTCAGCCATGTTCCAGAAGGACAAGGAGGGGAACAACAAGGAAAAGGGCAAGAATAAGAGGCCTTTTTCAGGACCCCAGCAACAGTAGCAACAGCAAGGCTCTCATAGGAGAGGACCCCAGAATGAGCAGAGAGCGCCTCAGCAGCGCAAGTTCTAAGGCACTTGTTTTAAGTGTCACAAGAATGGCCACAAAGCATCAGAGTGTCGCAGTGCACCAGCAGGAGCCCAGCAAGGGAGAGGGCAGAATCAATAGCAGGGCAGATTCTAGGGCCGAGGTTAGGGTCAGCGAGACTTAAGGCACTGCCAGTAGTTCCTATGATTTAGGGGCAGGTTCGTGCAATTCAAGAGGTCCTTCAGGGGCAGGTAGTCCAGTATACCCTACCTCTAGTAGCAGAGCAGCTTCCAGGCACGGGCAGAGTGTATGCAGTAGTTCCTCACGATCATGGTGTGAGTGGGGCCGTAGTGGAGGGTACGTTCTTCCTGAACTCTTTTCCAGCCCATATTCTTTTCGATTCGGGAGCTTCTCACTCTTTCATATCTTATGCTTTTATGAGTAGACTTCAGCTCGTAGCTCAGCCTCTAGATATTCCTTTATTAGTTTCCACCCCTCTAAGTGAGATGTCACTCTTGGAGAGAATTTATAGGAAGTGTATCATCAGTTTAGATGAGTCTGAGTTTGTTGTCGACCAGATAGCGTTGAGCATGTCAGAGTTCGATGTTATTCTTGGTATGGATTGGCTATCTTCCTACCACGTTGTTGGCCTCTTTGTTTTGATGATGTTTAACAAACAATTTACTACTAATGTTGTTTGTCTAGTGTTTTTGGTTTTCTATTTATTGTAGACAAACAACGAGTTGGAGGATGGATGGAATTGCACTTCAACGATCATATCTAATGGAGGTTGGAAGAATTGTGGTTGAAGCTACGCTATTCAAGTTAAAGATTCAAATTCAAGCTTTATCCATAAGTGTACCAAGATAGAGCTTCGTTGAAGATCACAAGATTGGGTAATTTAGTTTAGGAGTTTATATTATGTGTGCTAAGTACTTTAAGCTCAATATCATATACACACATTTTATTGGTTTCTATGTATATATATATATATATATATATATATATATAGATATATATATATAATATTTGAGACTGGGCGATTGGCGATTTTGGCGATTTTGGCGATTTTGCATTCCCCTGTAGTGGCCTCGGCCATGCAAGGTGATCAATCTTCAATAAGGGATCTCAATGCTAATGAGGAGGAAGGCCAAGATTGGATTCCTGTCGCTCGGCGTAGTAGGTATCATAAACCCTATTCCAATTCAAATTCAGAGGTACCGATATCTAGTTTTCATGTTCATGCTCGAAAGAATAATGATTTCATCAAGGATGTTGGTAAGAATAATCCATCAATTGTTAAGAGTAAGGGGTTTCAAAATAGTTCTGTTTCCTGGAAATTCAAATCTGTTGGAACTTCTTCATGGAAGGATATATGCACCATGGGTAGAGAGATAAATCAAGATTGTGCTTTAGATTTTTTCCCACCTTCGATTGATAGCAACGGTATCCGTTATGCTTCCATCCCAAGATCTGAAATTCTTCTTAATGTGGATAAATGGAATAACACATTGGTTGGCTACGTCCTAGGAGATAAACCTTTCTATAACCATCTCAAAGGATGTGTAGGTCGTCTTTGGAAACTTTCAGGTTCTCTTGATATTTATTCTAGAGAGAATGGGTTCTTTTTCTTTAAATTTGGCTCTTCTGAAGAATTAAATAAGGTCTTAAATGGTGGACCTTGGTTGTTTGACGGAAGGCTGATTATATTGAAAAAAATGGACTGAGAATATTGGTCTAGAAAGAGAGCTCCTTACTTCAGTCCCTGTGTGGATTAGATTTCCATCACTGCACCTGAAACTCTGGTCAAAAAATATAATTGGACGTATTGCTAGTCTTGTTGGAATTCCTCTGTACATTGATCAAGCTACGGCAACTGGAGAGAGATTGGCATATGCTAGATGTTTTGTGGAGATATCCTCTAAGATGAAGCTTCCAAATTCTGTAAGGTTGGACTTAGGAAATGGAGAATGGCTAGAAACCAATGTTGAGTATGAATGGGTTCCTCCTAAATGTAAAAAATGTCTTAATTTTGGACATGTTGATTATCAATGTTCAGTGGCTCTTGTTGAGAAATGGATTCCAAAAGAGACTACAAATGAAGCTGATAGAAGAAAAGAGGATGACATTCATAACAATGTATTAGCCAAGACAAATTTGCTTGACTCTCAGCAAAATGGAAAAGGAGTTATTGTTAATTCCAACCCAGGAAACTTAATAACTTTGGATACAGGTTCTGATAACTCTACAACAGTTATTGATATTGAGATTTCCCCTGTAGAAATTGAAGGTTATTCCGTTGATAATAATACAGCTCAAAAAGCTCAAACAAATCCAAAATCTGGCGTAGCTGCAAATTATGATGCAAATGCTGAGGATGTCTTAACTGAAGATAATGTTTCAGATATAAATGAGGAAGTTAATAGAAGAGTGGAGTTACCATCTGTTGAGCATGTTAGTTCTGAAGAGTTATTCAATGATGAAGTAAGTAAAAATGGATATCAATCAGGTTCTGCAGTTTCTGTTGAGGAAACAGATATGAATGATGGGGAAAAAAATAATATCAATACTACAGATACAGATATACTACAAGTTCAATCCAAAAATAAGACAGAGATGAACAAATCTGGCAATTCTGCTGAGGAGAATGAGAATGAGACAGGTATGGGATTTACTATTGCTGTTGATAATCCTGAATGGATTGCAGGGAAAAATCAGTTGATGATGAAAAAGAAAAATAATCAGGAGAGGTTAAACAGAGATACTTCCTTAGGCCCTAAAAGAGTTACAAGGGCATCATCAAATTCTATCTCATGACCATGTTGTTTTGGAATGTTAGAGGCATGAACAATTGGAGTAGGAGAAAGGATATTAAGAGTCATATAAAATCTTTGAATCCTAGTATTGTTGGATTGCTTGAGACCAAGGTAAAATCAACAAAGTCTTACAGAGTTACTAAATGTATTCCTTCTCATTGGTCTTACTGTAATAACTATTCAGTTTCTAGTAGGGGTCGAATTTGGGTAGCTTGGGATGCTGAGGTCTGGAATGGTTCAATCCTATCAGTAACTCTTCAACAGATAACTATTATGCTACAGAATAAGGCAGGCTTCAATCTTGTGTTGAGTATCATATATGGTGAAAATTCAGAAAGAACTAGATCATCTTTATGGACTGATATTACTGATATTTACTCTCAAATTAACAATTTACCATGGCTATTAGTGGGGGACTTCAATGTTTGTAGATATACATCAGAGAAAATTGGAGGAAGAAAATTAATTGCCAAGAAGCTTCAAGATTTTAATGATTGTATTCATAAATGTGGTCTGTCTGATATCAAAAGTTCAGGTTCATCTTGGACTTGGCATAATAAGCAACAAGGAAGATACAGAATATATGGTAAGTTGGATAGGGCCCTGTGCAACTCATATTTGATAAATATGTTCCCTCAAGTATTTATAGAGTATAAATGTACCTCTACTAGTGATCATACACCTGCTGTTGTCCATCTTATGCCAAACACTCTGTCAGGACCTAAGCCATTCAGATTCTTTAACTACTGGACTCAATGTGAAGGTTATGAAGAGGTGATAAGTGGGGTCTGGCACACTTCAAAGGCAGGCTCTCCAATGTTTAAATTGGTTTCAAAGCTTAAAGACTTAAAATATTCTCTAAAAAGTTGGTCCAAACAGTCTGGCATTTCAACAAAACATAATATTCTTAAGCTGTCAAAGCAATTGGAGCACATCCAGAATGAGCTAAATAAAGACATGGAAAATGAGGATTTGCAGTCTACAGAATCAGCTTTAAGTTATGAGCTTGATGGTTGGTTAAATAAGGAAGAGGAGGAGATGAGGCAAAAGAGTAGACAATCTTGGCTTCAACAAGGGGATAGAAACACCCAGTTTTTCTATAATGCTATAAAACAAAGGATATCAACAAACAGTATTCGCCATCTGATTGACAAGAATGGTAATCCTATTTCATCTGTTGACAAACTTAAACAAATTGCTCCAAAGTTTTTTGAAGGCATATTCAATCAAACCACATATTGGAATGTTTTTCCCAAACTTACAGTTAAAAGAATCCTAACTGATGAAGCTAAACAATGGTTATGTAAGGATTTCAGTTACAAAGAGATAAAGGAGGCACTGTTCCAAATGGATCCAGATAAGGCACCGGGTCCTGATGGTTTTAATGCTTATTTTTATCAAAAGAATTGGAGTTTAATCAAGGATGAAGTTGTGCTAGCTGTGAAGTCATTTTCCTCTTCAGGTAATCTTCTGAAACAGATCAACCATACTTTTCTCACACTAGAGCCGAAATCAAAAGCAGCTGCTTGCATAAGTGATTATAGACCTATATCTTGTTGCAATGTCATTTACAAGATTATATCTAAAATTCTGAGTAACAGGCTTAAAGTGGTGGTTGGTGAATTGATATCAAATAATCAGCATGCTTTCCTTAAAGGGAGAAATATAGGTGAATGTTCTCTATTGGCTCATGAATTGCTAAGGGATTTCTCTAAAACCCATGGGAAAAGAGCTTGCATGAAAATTGACTTGCATAAAGCTTTTGATAGCATTAACAGAGAATTTGTATACTATATTATGCATTGTATGGGCTTTCCAATCAGGTGGATCAATTGGATTAAGGAATGCATTTCTACAGCTTCTTTCTCAGTTCTATTAAATGGCTCCCCTAATGGATTTTTTAAGAGTAATAGGGGTATTAGACAGGGAGATCCTCTTTCTCCTTATATTTTTGTTTTGGTGATGGAATTCTGGTCTATTGGGATGGAGTTAGCAACAATCTCAGGAAAAATTCAAAATTTTAAGAAAAACAAGAATATGCAGGTCTCTCATATACTGTTTGCAGACGATATGCTGGTCTTCTGTAGAGCAAACAGGAAATCTTTTGAAGGTATAAATACTCTATTTGACTCTCTGGCTCTTCATACTGGTTTAAGTATCAATCGAGGCAAAAGCAAAATTTTTTACAGCAGGGGTTGCATCAATACAAATGAACTTAGCTCTATAGTGGGAATATCTAGAGGAAAACTGCCTATGAAATACTTGGGATTACCACTATCAGTAAACTACCCTAAAGCTAAAGACTTTGTCTCCCTAATTGATAAAGTTAGGTACAGGATTGAAGGATGGATGACTCACTCATTATCTTTTGCTGGAAGGATTGAGCTGATTAAATCAGTCCTATATAGTACAATATCCTACTGGTACTCTGCTTATAATTTTCCTAAATCAGTAATTCAAAGTTTAGAAGGTATATTTGCAAACTTTCTGTGGAAAGGCAGGTTGCATGCTATTAACTGGAAAAGAGTTTGTAGACAAAAACAAGAAGGAGGTTTTGGCCTCAGGAATTTATCTGACCTATGTCAGGCTGCAGGCTTAAAGTTGATTTGGAGACTCCTAAGTGTAAATTCACTATGGACTAATTGGATGAGTAGAAGATATGTCAAAGGTATTAATTTCTGGGATTCTACTTCTACTTTTTTGGATTCTGGCACTTGGAAACATATTTCAGGTCTCAAAACAAAAGCTCTGAATTGCATACGAAAGACTATTGGAAATGGTGAGACTACTTCACTCTGGTTTGATCCATGGCTTCCAGAAGGCAGAATTATTGAGTTAGTTCAACATTCTTCACCTCAACTCACTGGCACAAAGAATTGGACAGTTTCTAGCATCATTCAAAACTCTCAATGGAATATAACGTTGCCTTGTCTTATGCCTCTGATGAATGCTATTTCTGAAATCAAAATTTCTGGGGAAAAAGATCATTGGTTCTGGCTTCCTGATGTTAGTGGTAATTTCTCTTTTGCCTCAGCTTGGGATCAAGTTAGGACTCCACACGAAATGTTTGAGCTCTTTAATGTAGTCTGGTTCCCTTCTTCTGTTCCTAAGATGGCCTGTTGCTTGATGAAAGGGCTATATAATAGACTAGCTACTAGAGACAGGCTTTCAAAATTTGGGATTACGTCGCAAGAAGATTGTGTTCTTTGTACTGGTGGAAAAGAAAGTAGAGAACATCTATTCTTTCAGTGCTCTTATACAGGTTTTATTTGGAAACTTTGTTCATTAAAATTGCAGTTGAATTCAACCGATATTCAAGACCTGATAACTGAAGCGAAGCGTATTCAACAGAAATTCAAGGTGAAGGATAGAACATATAAATTGGCTAGGCTGGCTCTGAGTGCAACCGTGTGGCACATTTGGCAAGAAAGAAATCGTCGAGTTTTTCACAATCAGCAGCTACATAAGATCTTGGTGTTTAGGAGGATTTATGAGGATATAAATGTTCTTCTTAGAACCTGTAACTGGAAGACGGGAAACGAGGAAATTCTAGCAAATTGGAGTCTGCCTCAGCACGACGAATAGACTCTATTAGTGTTTCTGAGTTTGTTTGAGTAGGTCAGTACTAATTGTTCCTTATTGTGGTTAGTTTCACTGTTATTCATCTATTTTCTCTAGTTGAGGGTGACGGCCAGGGTCCTCTCCCCTCTCTAGAGATTATTTAGTTGCTTAACAGTGTTACCTAACAAAATGATGTAAATATGTACATGAGTTTCTGTTTTAATGAAATTACTTATCTTTCAAAAAAAA
>BQKN01061366.1:107313-119001 GCA_022839385.1 Asparagus kiusianus | reverse complement strand
CTATCTTACTTTGTTTGTTCACCCTTGTGTTAACTTGTATATCCTTGTTCATATATTATTCATAAGTCTTTTGCTAGGATATACTTGTTAATTAATTTTAAATTGGCATAAATCGGATTAGATTAGCATAAACCCTATTCAACCCCCTCTAGGGTTCCTTCCTAGCGGTATTAGAGTTCTTTCAGATGGATAGAACTGAGCTTCAATGATCATATCTAATAGAGGTTCGCGGAATAACGGAGTGAAGCCATGCAATTCAAGTTAAAGATTTAAGTTCAAGCTTCATCCGCAAGTGTACCAAGTTGAGCTACATCGAAGATCAAGATAGATTGGGTAATTTAGTTTAGGTTTATACTTGTGTGTAGATACTTTAAGCTTATATATACACACACACGTATTTGGTTTTTATATATATATACACAAGTTTTGGTTTTTTATGTTTAAGTTTAAATATAAAACAAATACATACTTATATATATACATGTTTGTTTTCATATGACTAAGTTGTTTTGGTGTAGTTATGTAGATATGAAACAAATATATATTCATATACACATTCATATGTTTCATATTCTATTGTATTTGGAAAAATATTATGTTTTTGGTTTATAGACTTAATAACTATAGTTTATACTTTTTACTAAATCTATAAAGCCATACAAGAAGTTTCAAAACATGGTTTAGCTAAAATATCAAAACATGTGTTTTGTATTTTCATGTTTTGGACTTGTTTTGAAAAATGATAAGTTTTCACAATTGAGAAGTGAAATTCTAAAAATTATTTTTGTAACATGTTCATTTATATGTTTATAATGGTTTCACAAAGTTTTAGATTTTTTGAAATTTATTTGCTATTTTTAAAGGTGCATCAAAATTTAGTTTTACTATTCAAAACAGACTGATAAAGTATTATCAGTCGACTGATGAACGTATTCGATCAACTGAATAAATCATCTAGAATAGTCAAAAAGTTTTTGTTTCATTTTGGTCGACCAACCAGTCGACTGATGAGTCACCAGTCGACTGATCGTGATCATCAGTCGACCGTTGAGCTGCCATTTGCCTACAATGGTCAACTCATCAGTCGATTGATCAGTCGACCGACGATAATAACGTCTACTTTTTTCTTTTCGTTATTTTTATCTTTTTGTTGGGTTTTGTTGGTTTCTTCTTGGCTTTGAGGTTTCCTATAAATACCCCCACATATCCTTAGTTAACAAATTAATCAAGAAGTGTTTAAAACAACTTTTACAAGGATTGTAAGTTTTGTTTAAGTTTGTTTCAAGTTTAGTTTGTGAAGCAATTTTCACAAGAGCAAATAGGCGATCATCCTTTGGTGTTTGAGCATTCACTCTTCTCCCTCTCTCTTGTTATCTATAGAGAAGTTTTTTTTAACTCAATCTAGCTTTACATTTATATTGTTTGATTATCATTTTATCAAGCTAGTGTTTATATTGAGTTTAGTTGGTTTTTTTACTCTTTGCTTACACACGCAACCATTGATCTTTTAGTATTTTCATACATAGTATAATTTAGGTTGTGGGAGTGTATCATTGAATGTGAGCTTATATTGTATTCTTATCAGTATTAGAGAACAAACATTTGTTGTATCGAGCGTTAATTGTGAGTTACACTTTATAATACATTTGTACACCGAGAGAAGTGTGTGGTGAGAGATGAGATCGTCCCAAGAGAAGTGGGATAGGTGGTAATGCCTAGATGTAGGTTGTAATTCCTGATACTTGAGGAAGACACGGGCTAGAGACCAACACTTATAGGGTGTAGAGTGAGATTGAAAGAGTGTGAGATTGTAAAGTTTTTTGTGAGCTAGAAAACCAAGTGTGAGTGTAAACGTTATTCGAGTGAGCATAGAAAACCTAGTATAATAGTGAATTTCTCCCCGGGAGTGGGGATCAGAGACGTAGGACGGAAGATCCAAACTCCGTGATCATGTTGCTTGTTTCACCCTTGTGTATATTGTTTATCCTTGCATATATTTTGTAGAATATCATTCTTGCTATGATATATTAATTAATAAGTTTTAATTAGCATTAAATCGGATTAGATTAGCATAAACCCTATTCACCCCTCCTCTAGGGTTCTTTTCTAATGGCATTAGGGTGTTTTCAATTGGTATCAGAGTTTTGTGCTCTTTGATTTAAGGTCTAATCACCTTGAGTTAAAGATCAAAGATATCTTTTTGTGCTAATCAAATTTTGAGATTATTTTTATCTTGCTTGCACATTTTTTAATTATGTATATGCATTGTGTACCTCGTTTAGGCTATGATCTTTATGTTGCTCCTAGAATAGATAATTTCCCCTATGACCAATATTGTTCTAGATTTAATATCTTTATTAGATCTAGACATTTTAATTTATAAAAAGTTATTGAAAATGCTTACATTGTACCCACTTCGAAGAAATCTAAGTGGAGTAAAAATGATCATAAGATATTTACAATGATCAAGCCATTATTAGAATTTTTGTATAACGCTTTTGATTCATCTTTTTCTCACAAGTTTGATTCATTTGATAGCGCTTATACATTGTGAAAATTCTTAGAAGCGTATCAAGGGAGCTTGGAGGAGATCCGACGAGCTTTGGCGGCTTCCTCTTCAAGTTCTATTAGAGCATCATGCACACTGCCACTAGGCGATAGCCCTAGTATGGTAAGCGATTCTGATTCTTATGATGAATTATCTATTAGTGAACTCGCTTGTGCATATGATAGATTAGCACATGCCTACAAGAAATTATAAAATGATTTTATTGATCTTAAAAGAAAGTATGTAGAATTAAAATCCGATCATGAGTTGCTATGTTCCAAATTTGATATCATTGCTAAAGAGAATGTTACACTTAAAGAAAATAATGATATGTTGAATTTGAAAAATAAAAATTTGAGCTCATCTATTGCTAGCTTAACTCATGCAAAAAAGATGCCATGCTATAAGTAGAATGCATTAGAAATGAATTTGATAACCATACATGCTCTACTTCTATTATCAATAATGTTGTGACTAATGTTGAGTTGAATATTGTCAAAAATCGCATGTCATATTTAGATTCAACATTAACTTCATGCATTGATAATCATAATAAGCTTATGAATATGTGTGCCAAATCTAAGTCTAAATCATCTACTTATTGTGCACACATATATAGCAAAGTTACAAATGCTCTATTTGCGGCCATAAAGGCCATTTCGCTAAATTTTTCTATGATGCACACAAACATAATAATGATAATATTCTTTGTGCATCTCATTAAGTTTCTTCATCACATTCACATGTACACATACACATAGATCATCATAAACATGCTCATGTGTACAAATTTTAGTTTTGTGGTCGTTTTGATCATTTGACCAAATTTTGTTTTGATTTGAGGAGAGTTTCTCATTTGTAAAATAATTTCCAAGATAAACCTATTTTTGGAAATGAGTCCCGTGCACAACCATTTGGTCAACAAAAACAAATGCATTCTTTTTATTGCACTTATTATAATCGGATGGATTATTTGGGTAATTATTGCTATAACCGATCTCGTGAGCCACATGCGTTCAAAAGGGTTCATAACCCTAAGGCATTGAGCTTTTATGACAGGGGTCATGTCCCTAGTCTCTTAGGTAGAGTAATTGGGTACCAAAATTTGTTTGATCTTTAAGAATAAAATTTTTGATTTTTTCTTATTCTTAAAGATGATTTTTAGTTTTTCAAATCCATAGTTCATAATTCTTGTGTGTTTTGTAATCTATTTTTGAACTATAAAAATTTGTTTCAATTAGTATTTTTTGAATTCATTATAAAACAATTTCATGATGATATTTATATGTTTGTGCTTATGGATCATCTACATTTTGCTTTATAATGTATTCTGTATGTGGTTTGATCAAATTCTTTCAAAGAAAATTTCCCTTATTGATCAAACATTATTTCTGGATATACATACTTTGTTTTGAGTTTTCATATGAGAGGTTTGTGTTTATATAACCCTCCGGATTTATTGGGTGTTTATTCCCAAATATTGTTTACCAGGTGCTAAAAATCTTTATTTAGGTTGGAACAAGCTCAATAGCTTGTTATTTGTCGCCTCTCTTGCTTTATATAGTTTGCTTTTATGGATTTTATTTGATTTATGATTTCATTGGCTTTATTTGTTTTCATTTGGAAATTTTTTGCATGATTCTCATGTTCTTCTTCTTTTGGTTTCATAAATCTATTTTATATATGATTTTTATATTTATATTTTGAGACACACTATTTCAATGTATATTAATATGTGTTCTCATTGTTTTTATGTATATGAGTTGTGTTTAGCATATTTTTATTTATGCTTTCTCACATATTTTTCCTTGCATCTCGTTGCGTATATTCCATAAGGTATTTTTATAGGGGGAGCAATCCCTATATTTGTTTTATACTCACCATGCTTGTCGGTAGGAGGAGATTTCGCTCTCTTATCTTTTTTTCCCTTTTTGATATTGTCAAAGAGGGAGAAATATTATGAGTATATCCTTTTGTTTATATGCATGATAATTATAATTTGTATATTCATTTCCTTTCATGTATATTTCTCTTTTTGTAAATTGTTTGTCATCATCAAAAAGAGGAAGATTGTTAGCTTTTTTGTTTTAATGATGTTTAACAAATAATTTACTACTAATGTTGTTTGTCTACTGTTTGTGTTATTATATTTATTGTAGACAAATAATATGTTGGAGGATGGATGGAACTGAGCTTCAACGATCATATCCAATGGAGGTAGGCAGAATAGTAGAGTGAAACCATGCAATTCAAGTTAAAGATTCGAGTTCAAGCTTCATCCAAGCATACCAAGTTGAGCTAAATCGAAGATCAAGATACCTTGGGTAATTTAGTTTAGGCTTATACTTGTGTGTAGATACTTTAAGATCATATATACACACACATATTTGGTTTTTATATATATAGTCATATATATATATACAAACGTTTTGGTTTTTATTGTTTAAGTTTAAATATGAAACAAGTACATATTTATATATATACATGTTTGTTTTCATATGGCTAAGTTGTTTTGGTGTAGTTATGTAGTTATGAAACAAATATATATTCATATACACATTCATATGTCTAATATTCTATTGTATTTGGAAAAATATTATGTTTTTGGTTTATAGACGTAACAACTATAGTTTATACTTTTTACCAAGTCTATAAATCCATACAAGAAGTTTCAAAACATTGTTTAACTAAAATATCAAAAACATGTGTTTTGTATTTTCATGTTTTGGACTTATTTTGAAAAATTATGCGTTTTCATAATTGATAAGTGAAATTCTAAAAATTCTTTTTGTAACATGTTCATTTACATGTTTACAATGATTTCCCAATGTTTTATATTTTTTAGAATTTATTTGCTATTTTTAAAAGCACTTATCTCTAAACTCAATCTAGCTTTATATTTATATTATTTAATTATTATTTTATTAAGCTAGTGTTTATATTGAGTTTAGTTGATTTTATTTTCACTCTTTGCTTACACACACAATCATTGAGCTTCTAGTATTTTTTATACATAGTATAATTTGGGTTGTGAGGAGTGTATTATTGAGTGTGAGCTTATATTGTGTTTTAATCCATATTAGAGAACAAATAATTTTTATATCGAGCGTTAATTGTGGGTTATACTTTTTAATACACTTGTACATCGAGAAAAGTGTGTGGTGAGAGACGGGGTCGTCCCAAGAGGAATAGGGTAGGTGGTAATGCATAGAGGTAGGTTGTAATTCCAAACACTTGAGGAAGACACGGGCTAAAGACCAAACACTTAGAGGGTGTAAAGTGGGATTGCAAGAGTGTGAGATTGTAAAATTTTCTGTTTGTTAGAAAACCGAGTGTGAGGTGTAAACGTTATTCGGGTGCGCGTAATAAACCTGGTGCGATAGTGGATTTCTCCTTAGGAGCGGTGAGCGGAGACGTAGGATGGAAGGTCCAAACTCCATGGCCATATTGCTTGTTTGAGTTTGGCTTAGCGCACTTATATTTGTGTTAATCTTTATTGTCATTCTCTCATTGTTTATTTCATCCACTATATTATTTATCTTATTTCACCCTTGCGTATATTGTTTATCCTTGTATATATTTTGTAGAATATTATTCTTGCAAGAATATATTAATGAATAAGTTTTAATTAGTAATAAATCAGATTAGATTAGCATAAACCCTATTCACTCCCTCTAGGGTTCTTTCCTAATGGCGTTAGAGTGTTTTCATGGTGGTCATGGGAAATAATCAGTCCTGTGGTATTTGTGGAATATCTACCGTTAGGATTCGGATGCATGATGGAGTTGTTAGAAAGTTGAATGAAGTAAGGTTTGATCCTTAGCTGAAGAAAAACCTTATTTCTTTTGGAGCTTTAGAGGAAAAGAGATTAAGGGTAACATTCGAGAACACTCTAGCTAAAGTTACTAAGGGATCATAGGTAGTGATGAAAGCGGTCCGCTGTTTGTGGGAAAATTGAAGAAACAATAAGAATAAAATTCTATATTTATCTCCCTAACTGACTTAGAAAAAGAATGAATACAATCTCTCATAATAATCTCTTTCTTATTGACTTAGAAAAAGAAATTAAAATTTCTCTTATCGGTTTCCTGGTTTATAAAAGAGAGAAGGAATCGACGGAGATCCTTCCTATTGTTTAAACATGGGTTCTTCTTGGTAGTGGTGGGAGTTTGAATCTTGTATCCTGTTGATGATTTGAACACTTCACTTCATAGAGCACGGTTGATTCCTCTTGATGTGAAGAACCTGCAATGCAAGTTTTAAACTCTTAACGAATTTGAGAACTCTGAATGAGTTTGAGAACTCAACGAAGAGTTAATTTGAGAAAGAAAATTAATTCTTTCTGATCTAACCGAAATGGTTCACAAGTCAAGGCAAAGACTCCAAGAACAACTCTTGATTATGATTCAAACTCTCGAAGTCCAAAAACCTCTAAGCCTTGATAATTCTGATCCCCTAAAATGATTTGCCAAAAGATCCTTTTTTAAGCTAATTTTTAGCTATTTATATAGGTTTTAGGGGTGTAACTAACCCCTAAAATCGCTCCATAGTGAGGTTGTGATCCCCTCAGATCATGCAAAATGGTTTTATAACCGTTCAACTTATGTTTGAACAAGTCAAACGCGAAATTTGCTTTCTTGGAATGGACTCAGCGTCTTTAACTTCGGACGCGGAGTTGGGCTCTGTGTTTAGGTCTAAAAATGCAGTGGTAAACCTTACGTTCTATTCTTGGAACGCAGATGTGAACTCTATGTCTTGGGCTTAGAACGCAGCAATGAGTTTCGCATTTTGTTCTTAGAACACAGAGGTGAGCTCTGCATCTCGAGTTGAAGAGACCGTCAACTTATAGTCTCTTTTGTTATGGTGTTGCAAAGATTATCATCTCATAATCTTCATCTTATCTCCTTAAAACATGAGAGTCGTCAGTTGTAACTCTTGTCAGTGATTGTGAAGACTGTCGAATCAAAACTTTCATCAGTTGTTGTGAAGGTCGTCAAATTGTAACCTTCTGAAAGTCGTCAACTTGTAATTTTCATCACTGGTGTTTGACGGGGATCACCTATCCACAGTAATTTTTAGACAACCTACATAATCCCCTCTAATATTTTCAAAAGTATGTGGTTGACTAGAACGAATTTTAGTAATATTTTAGATTTCGATCTTGATCTTGAATTGGTTGAGTGAATGTTCACTATGTCTGTTTCGAAGGCATCGTGAACTTGGTTGCAGAAATTTGTTGAACAGGTATTTTGCGTTTGGAACATGAAACACAGAGGTGGCCCTGGCATTTGAAAGCTGAGACGCTAAGATAAGCTAGGCATTTGGGGTTTGAAAACACGAGGGTGGGTTTCATATATGGAACTTGAAACACAGATGGGAGCTTCGCGTTTAAAATTTGGAACGTAGATTTGAGCCTCGCTTCTTGAAAGTTCACAAGCGAAGGCGAGCCCTGCGTTTCAAGATTCAAATCGACTCGGTGTGAACGTGAAGATCGCATTTGGATGGGATTTTAAACTCAAATCCTGCTCCGATTTGACAGCTCCAACTATCTATAAATAGACCGCTATGATCAAATCAAAAGTCAATCAACTCTTATGTTCTTCTCCGACATGATTAACGAGACTTCTTGTTCAAAAACTCTAACGAACTTCCTATTTGAAAACTCAATGGCTCCCAAGAAGGTCGCTTCTAAGTCTCGTGCCAAGAAACCCGCCGCGGTGAGTTCAGGCTCGCCGATGGCCTCGACCGCCGGTGGTGCTGTAGCTCAGACAACCGCGCCATCGTCACAAGTCCCCTTCGTCAACAATGAGGACTGAACTCCGAAGCTATAAAACTTGTTTCGACAAGTTCTGAATTAAACAACGAACAAGACTCATGTTTTATTATTGGAATGCGGAAGTTGACCTATGCATTTTGAACTTGAAATGTGCGGTTGACCTTAGCGTTTTGAACTTGAAACGTAGGGTTAACCTCAACATTTTGAACTTGAAAATGTTAGCGTTTTGAAATTTGAAATGTGGGTCTGACCTTAGCACTTTGATTTTAAAATGCATGTCTGACCTCCACGTTTTGGAGACGAAATGGGTGGTTGAGCCTCGCGTTAAGAATTAAGTCTTTTTTAGACTTATTTTAGCTTCACACTAACTTGTTTGTTTCTTTTATTTGCATTGCACTACACCAATGAGCCTCTTTCCTTCTGTCATCATTTTTGACATGAAGGTGGTACAGACCATAACATGTAGTTCAATCTATGCCATGTACTTCCCATCTTCCAAGATCAAGATAAGGAGCATGCTGACACTGTCACTCAAGCTATTTCAATAACTCTTAGGGTTTTGGTCACTGATACTAGATTTGAGACCATAGACCATAGGAAATTCCACAATATGGCCTTTTTATTTGGAGATCCTGCTGAACTTGATACATAGGTCATGTATGATAGGAACTACAAATGGCTGAGGAAAGTTGGTGATCGCAATCTTTTCTTGCCTAACAAGGAGAGGAAGTTCCCTCTGTCATACTTCCAATGTGCTTCCATCTTGAGGTACATGCATTAGGATCTCATCAGAGAACAAGACAGGATTTTAGTTTGTGCCCTGACTTATCATGGTGTTCATCCGGTAGGTTATAGCTGGCAAGTGACAACTTTGAGACCAGGCCTGTTTGCTAAGGAATATCCGATTACTGAAGTGGCCAGCCCGACGAAAATGTTTGTCAGAAGATTTATTGCAGTGAAGGGTGAATTTGTCGCACAAGAATTCAGATCTCCTGGATGGGTGCATTCTACAGAAGTGGGGTGGTGGACCCAGATGGCGAATTTTGTCTTAGAGGAGTTGAAGGCACTACTTGCTAAGTCTGACCTTAGGGATCCTATGATTGCCACTCGGCATGGGATTGCATAAAGCCACTACAACTTCTTCGCCATACTTGAGTGATATAACCCAGAGATGAATACATTCTTTACACCAATTGGAGAGCTGGGCTTTGCTCTCCACGAGATGTTTGAAGTCTCCGATCTTTCGTTTGGAGAGCTACCATAAGAAGAGTTCGTTTCGGGAGTGAGAGAACTCAAAATTTTAAGAATAGCTAGTCCTACGTTCTGATTTTTAGGTATTGACTTTTACTTTTTGTTTTGTAGTGCTCTTTCCCAATGTACCACTTTCTCTCCAGAATCACTTCAAGCATACAGGTGGCCTGGATGATGGTTACAGTCTTTTTGTTGAACGTCCACTATTCACCCTTCCATGCCGGAAGCGAGCGTTCACAATACTAGGTGTAAGACCATCCACTCTTAGGGCCATGGTCACAGACATGGAAATTGAGACACCGACAAACCATGATCAGTTTGTAAAGTCGGTGTTCCTTTTTAGAGATCACATGGAAATGGATGAAAAATCTATACATGTGGAGAACTCCAAACTACTATTGAGAGTTAACAATCATTTTCTCTTCCTACCGAACATGGGGTGAATGTATCCACTCTCACATTTCCAAAGCATCTCGTATCATAGAAATCTGAGTTTTGATCTTGTCAAGAAGAAGAATAAAGTACCCCTTGAGACCTTCAAACATCAAACTATCTATCTTGTAAGGAATGATAGACAGGTGATGGGTCTAAGGCTCGGTAGGGTTGAAAAGAAAAATCACGCTAAAGAGGTGACCATTCCGGTGAATATTTTTATTCGCCAATTTATTGCTGCTCAGGGTGAATTCTCTGCCCAGGAGTTTAGATCTCATGGATGGGTATATTTTGCGGACCGGGGATGGTGGACTCGAATGGTCGACTTTGTCTTGGAGGAATTGGGAGAACCACTTGCCTGCTCTGGACTTAGAGTTCCCATGTTGGCCACTTGATGTAGAATTATCTAAGGTTATTACAACTTCTTCGCTATGCTAGAGTGATATAACCCTAATTCTTGTACGTTCTTCACATCTGTCGGGGAGATAGGCTTTTCTCTCCACGATATGTATGAAATTTTTCAGCTACCATTTGGGAAAATTCCTTATGAAGAGTTCATCCTAGGGACTGAAGAACTCTCCATCTTAAGGGCGACTCATCCCGAAGTTTATGCAACTTTTTTGGAAGGTGATGTGCCACTTCCACATTTGCGTTCAACTTACTAAGCTACGCAGAGGCGGCGTCAAGCAAGCTTCTTGGGGAGAGTACTTATTCCTGTAGGCGTATAAAATTGCCTATAGGTCCCTTAACATGGCTCGGCATGATGATTCGACAAATCAACGGACGTTCGAGCGACGAGGCGATGAGGCACGCAAGCAACGGAATACGTTCGCGTGTGAAACCAAACCAACGGTTCGGAAAGTTAACGAGTCGTCCAACAACAAAACGGACTTGAACTCAAACACCGAGGCGGGAATACTGCCAAATAAAGACCTGGACTATCAAATCAAAGTCCGGACAAATCAAACGAAGAACCGAAAGACGAAAAACACCGGAAAACGACAAAACGGAACACACCCGGGGACTCGGCCTAAACCGAGCCAACCCGGGGTGGCTCGGCCCAAGCCGAGCCACCCCAGGGTGGCTCAGCCAAGGCCGAGCCACCCTGAGGTGGCTCGGCATGAGCCGAGCCACCCTGAGGTGGCCCGACTCCCCCCCTCTCTCTTGTGCACGAATGCACAGTGAAGAGAGGCTATAAATAGGGGGGGTGGTTGTTCATTTGAGAGGACTTTTTCGGAAACTTCTGAAGAGCCGAAACTCTGCCGGATTGTGACCTCAACTCGGAATTATGAAGGCTTGAAGACTTGGATACTCAGATCTACGTCATTCTACTCCGGATCTAAGCTTGGTTCTTAGATCCCGAGATTTGAGCGAGCGTTTCCTTGGTGAAACGATCCCTCCCGGCTATTATCTCCTTGGTGGGATAATACCCATTATACCACGTAGATCTGTTCGGATCGAGATTGCGTGGTAGTCCACGGTAATCAACCCCGGCACAGGCAAACAACCCACGCAAGCGAGGGACCGTAAAACAGGAAACTCGTGATTTGTTCAGAGAGAATTGTAATTTTTATTTCTTTATTTTGATTTTCATTGTAACCGGCTCTTATAAAAAGACCGGATCTTTGTAAACGCATAAAGTTGTTATCAAAGTTGTAATGAAATCATCTATGAAGAAGAA
>BQKN01061366.1:0-92524 GCA_022839385.1 Asparagus kiusianus | reverse complement strand
TCTCTTGTGCTAGGATATATTTATTAATAAGTTTTTAATTTGGCATATATCGGATTAGATTAGCATAAACCCTATTCACCCCCCTCTAGGGTTCTTTCCTAGCGGCATTAGGGTACTTTCAGTCATATACCGACACGGCGTGCCAAGGCGGATCATTCATAACAACGATCCGCAATTCATAAGCAACGCCTTCATCAGGTTCTGTGACAAATTTAAGATTCAAGATGTGTCGTCAATGGCTTATTATCCCGCTGCTAATGGATTAGCTGAGGTTTTTAACAAGACGATCATCAAGATCTTATCAAAACTCGTGAAAACCAATAAGCGAGATTGGGACGATAAACTCGGCAAAGCACTTTGGGCTTATCGCACCACCATAGGCACACCCACGGGAGCCACCCCATATTCGTTGGTGTACGGATGTGAAGCTGTGCTTCCATTGGAGATTCAAATCCCCTCCCTTCGGATCGCTCTCGCAACGGAGATGACGACCGAAGAGCAACATCAGAAACGTCTCGAAGAACTCGAGAGGTTGGACGAAAGGCGCTTGGAAGCTCAACAACACATTGAGTTCTATCAGGCAAGAATATCCAGGGCTTTTGACAAAAGGGTCCGCCAAAGAAGCTTCAAGGAAGGAGATCTGGTCCTTGCCGCTCGTCGACCAATAATCCTCACCTCCAAGAAGAAAGGTAAATTCGAACCCAAGTGGGAAGGACCATTTGTAATAGACACAGTCTATTCAAACGGCGCTTACCGCCTAATTTCTTTAGAGGGTGTCAGGCAATTAATGTCAATAAATGGGAAGTTCCTGAAAAAGTACTATCCATAGTACATTCAGAATAACTCATTTATCGGAAAGTTCCTCGAAGAATATTACATTCAATATTCTAGAGGATAACCCAAATTCATTTTTACCCACCAAATCCCTCACTGATCAATTCCAATTTACAGTGAGTCCACCAAAAATGTTCTTCTGGCCCTCTTGATTCTTTCCATGAACAAGAGGTCCACTTTCAGTTCGGAGTCCCCTTTCGATAAACGAAAGAACTCCCTTTCTTTTTCTCTTTGGTTAAACATTCTCATGGTTATAACCGAAGTTGAAATTTCACTTCGATAAACGAAAAACTCATCTTCTGATCAGATAATCAATCCTATAGAAGGTAACTTTATCTAGATCGTCCGGATTCTCGGAGTGGAAATCCCACTTCTAGCTTCCTTCTTGCACTGGAAATAGAATATAAAATTCTTCCTTTCCAGAATCAAGGAATAGAATATAAAATTCTTCCTTCCTTGCTCGGGGAATAGAATATAAAATTCTTCCTTTCCCACACCAACTCTTTTTCCAAAATTTATCAATTTAGGATTCATCCTAGGAAGGTTATCCTAAATCCTAAGCAGGGATAAGTCTGCGCCTAACACGCGCTGCCGGTTTAGTCTTTCTCCGAAGAAGAAGACACCAGAGTTCGATTCTGGGGTATTTTATCCTGAAACCTAAGTAAGGCTAAGTCTGCGCTTAACACGCGCCTCCGGTTAGTTCTTAACTGTTGAAAAGAACACTCGTCCACATATTCAACATTGTGGCAGGTTGTTATTAATAACACCGAAATCCCTGCCTTACACGCACGGGGAATTTCATCCTGAATCCTAAGAAAGGATATGCCGACGCTTAACACACGTCACCGGTTTAGTCTTTCTCCGCAGAAAAAGACACTAGAGTCTGACTCTGGGGACCTTTGTCCCGAAGCCTAAATAGGGATAAGCCAACGTCTAATACACGTTGCTGGGTAGCCTATTCCCATAACAATGGCAAAGTCTACATATTCAAAGTTGTAGCACGAAGTCTAAGGGAGTTCATTCCTTTAGCGCAACGTCACAAGCGGAACGGATTTAAACAATCCGCATGTAAGCCCGACTCAAACGGTAGTCGGTAAGAGCACGTCAAATCCGTTGAAGGCTGAGGATTTACTAAAAATCCCGAGTCAACGTCTCATACACATTGCTGTTTAGTCTTTTCACAGGAAAAAGACGAAGTCTACGTATTCAATATCGTAGCACTGAAAGAGTTAACTCTTTTAGCTTAACGTCACGTGCGGAACGGATTTAGACAATCCGCATGCTAGCCCGACTCAAACAGTAGTCGGTAAAGGCTAATCAAATCCGTTAAAGGCTGAGAGTTAGTCAAAAATCCTAAAGACAACACCTAACACGTGTTGCCGGGTAGCCTATTCCCGTAACAATGGCGAAGTCTATATATTCGACATCATAGCACGAAGTCTCAGAGAATTCAATCTCTGAGCGCAACGTTACATGCGAACGGATTTAAACAATCCGCATGCTAGCCCGACTCAAACGGTAGTCGGTAAAGACTGAGGGTTAGCCAAAAATCCTAAAGACAACACCTAACACGTGTTGCCGGGTAGCCTATTCCCGTAACAATGGCGAAGTCTATGTATTCGACATCATAGCACGAAGTCTCAGAGAATTCAATCTCTGAGTGCAACGTTACATGCGAACGGATTTAAACAATCTGCATACTAGCCCGACTCAAACGGTAGTCGGTAAAGGCTCATCAAACCTGTTGATGGCTGAGGGTTTGCTAAAAATCCTATGAGTATTATGGTCAATCATTTCAAACGGAATGACAAATCATAATAAAAAATAAAGATGAAAACCAGTTACACTAAGAGAATCAAAAGTCAAAGTACACAGCAAACCAAATCATACATCAAGCCCATGACCAAAAATCTGTTGACTGATCTTAGACAGCTTCTCATCATAAGCTTGCCTAAGTTCAGCTCTAATGGACTCCTCGGTGGCAGTCGAAGTCTTCACAGCAGTCTCCTCTGTCTCGACTAGCTTCTGCTTCAAGGACTTCAACTCATCAGACAAAGCCGTGCAAGTTTACTGATCTTGTGCTTTCGTCATCTGAAGAATACCCAAAGTCTCCTCTTCCTCGCGAAGTTCTCTTCTGAGCCGGTCTATCTTGGTCTCACAAGAGGTAATGGAAAGGTCGAGCTCGGCAAGTGAAGATAATCTAGTAGTAAGGCCGGTCTCAACTCGATCTACTCGGTCTCGCTGCATCTGAATCTCAAGCTCAGCGAGAATCTGAGTCTCGCGTAGTGACTGTAAGTAGGTATCCAGCTCAGCAGCAATAAATGAGGAAGCGCCTGCATCTCGGAGCTCACGAAACATCTGAAGCTCATGCTCCAGGCAATCGAGGTCATCAACTATAGCCTACGCTAAATCTGGATATCCTGCTCCCCTTATCAAAGTGACCTTGGAATCAAGGAAAGGCTTGAATTGGCGAAGAAGGAGACCACCGTGGAAGAGCTTGCCAATCATAGCATTCATGAAGGAGAAGAAGGAGCGAAATTCTATACAGAGAACGATCTTCTCAGGATCGTCGTCTGATAGCAACTCTTTCACAAGGGCATGGAGCCGAGAAGAAGCCCCTACACAAAGAAGGGGAAGTCCGTCAGAAAAAGACCTTGAGGAAGAAGAAATAACATTTTCAGTTGCTTAATTCATACCCTCTTGAGTCACTGGGGGTAGTGGAGATGTAACGATTACAGGTGCATCAACTGGTGTAGTTGGTCTCACAGCTGGCTCAACAGGATCATCCTCGACAAAAACTCCTGTCAAATTCAAGATAGTATTTGCCGAGGTATTACATTATAGCTGCATTAGTCAAAATTGGCTAGTCCTATAATCAACTTAGAAGGAGGCACATATCTTCAAAGGAACCGTCCTCGAGATTTGTAGCGAATGTGGGCTCAGAAAACATATCTCCAGGTAGCTGGTCATCAATCTGAGGAGAGCTATACATGAAGTTCAGCATAGGAGTGTCCGCAAACAAGCCTTCCTCGTCAAAATCATCGATCGAGAAGTCTGACGCAAGAGAATATAAGTACCAAAGAAGAATGAAGAGGCTAAAACCAATAAAAAGGAGTTACCTTTTACAGGTGCATTAGCCTCTTTATTTCCAAAATCCTCGTTCACCTCCTGCAAGTTATCTGAAGGAGCAAGAAATACAGAGACAATTAGAGGATGCACAAACTCCTTTGTGTACCATCTAAAAGATGCATTGTCGATGGTAGATGTACCTGGATCCGCGGAATCAGGTCCTACATTGACATCCTCCCCAATGTCAGTAACTCCTGTAGACCTTTCTACCTGGGACAGGGGGTTAGACTCACCAGGAGATATAGGAACGGGATCGGGACTCATCTCGCTCTCTCCACGTTCTCCTATATAGAGATGGAAAAGCATGAGTCAATGTTATGAATAACCGAGAGAATGGTTTACAGGGTAGATGTTACCTCCGGCACTAGCAGGATCATCACCAGCCAAGTCCATATCAGAGGCTCGGGAAGCCGCACACGGCTTGCGGGCTAATCTCTTCCGCCTGGCAGCGGGGACAATAGTCGAAGGTCTCACCTGGGGAGGAGGACAGAACTCTTCTTCCTGGTCACCAATGGTCCCTGAAACATCAAACCATTGTCAGCTGTAATAATTCTGGAAAGCAGAAGAAAAAGATGAATGACTAACCTCGCTCGGAAAAGTCATCGTAGTCTCCAGGATCTCTGCCTGAAGCCTTGTCTGCAGAATGGAATGTCCTTTGTCCCTCTTCATCAATCCGACGAGTCTTGTTCCGTGTCCTCTGTGACCGAGCATTTTCCTGTATCCTACGGGAATCAATCTGAGAAGCTTCCTCGGCCTCTAGCTCTGCAATCGGCTTCACAGGAATAGTCTTATTGGCTGCTAACAACCACTTACAGCTCAAGAAAGTGAGGTTCAACTGCCGATCAGCACTCGGGAGACTGAATTTGGCACCAGTACAGCCAGTCACGGTCCACAACCAAGCACGGAGACCATCCACCAGACCGCCATGGGCCCAAGGCTGCTGACGAGGGTTTCCGACATAAAGCTGGTCATAGCCAAACTGACGAGCGAATCGGCAGGGTAGATATGGCTCTATGAAACACTGGTCCCTCACCCGAAAAGTCAGATAACCTGGCCTAATGTTCACTAGCCAGTTGAAGCAGCCGATGTCTAAGTGAGTGCGATACTCCCTTGGCCTCTCTTCGTCTATCAAACAATCGCCGTATCGGCCGGAGAACTACGGAAAGCAAGTGGAAAATGTCCAACACTTGTGGACCTGCAGCTGCTGTCTAATCTCAGAAAATCCGCACCCTTCCCACTTACCATTCTCAAGCAACTGTAGTAGGGGAACGGAGTGGTCCATGGCGCTCGGTACCGACATCATATCCGAACGGTGAAGGACGAACCAAGCCATCAAATAAGTATACGGGAGCTCCGTCTTAATGGTGGGAATCTGACCTGGCAAAGCACTTTCCTTCCGTGTAAAGGTACCAGAAAGCTGTCGAAGTCCTCGATGAATGTCAGCTACCATTACCGAAAGAAGTGAAAGTTCTTTCTTGTAGGCGAGCTGGACTGCTGGGTAGAGCACTTCCAAGAGCAAGGCGTCGCCAGACTGATATGGAACCACGCACTTCTTCAACCAAATAGCGAGATAACCGGCAAGAAGAGTCATCGGTCGAATCGGTGCGGTTGCATGCCATAAGAAGGATTTGAACTTGGTCCCTGCAGGAAAACCACCCTCAAGACTGCTAGTGGTATAAGAATGAGCGTCAATCTTCTTCAACAGACTGTTCACCCCTGAGGGAGTAAGTGGGGCCAATTCATAAATAACCTCGCCAGAATTGCTCTCCAGATTCTCGAACAAATAATTTGCAAACTGCTTCAGACTCACAAATGCCTTGGTCCTCTTCGCTAAAGGCTCAGACTGCGCCAAAGCAATGTGATAGTGACAAGTGAGATCCCATAGAGTCTCATAGCGATCGGGCATACGATCCTTCAACTGGTTCAATTCATGATTAGAGGGAAAGTACTCCTGGTATAGCATCTGTCTCATGGGCAAGCCAGAAATCCTGTGCATCTCGTGAAGAGCCAAGCCCAACTCCCCTTGCCTGGTCAGAAAGGTGTTCGAATCTGGATTATACAGCTCGAACAAAGCACAGCAATGCCTCGCGCTGACGGGCAAGCCATACATAGTAGCACGAACGGCTGCATACAAACCATAAGCATGCAACTCCTCGCCCCATCGGCTCAAGACATACGTCGTCATGCGGGTCCACCAAAACTTGTCCAAAGAATGGACCCAACCATAAAACCTGTGATGCGTCGCAGGCATCTCCCGTCCTAGCGCAGCGAGGCGATTCCTCAAAGTAAAAGCGGTGGTAAGGAACTCGTTACGTGGCGGTGCATCCAGCCCCAATACCCCAGGGTGCAATCCGGTGACATGACTCCTGCTCGAGCCAGGAAAAGCCTGATGAGTGATGTAGCCGCAATGGACGCTCTCATGCTCCTCCGTCAAGCGCCACGACATCTCCCGTGTCACAGCCTGACGTCTGAGCTCAGTCAACGAACGATGCCGAGGAATCTTCGGCAAATAGATGAAGCCACTGCCAGTCTTATGAAGCCACTGCTCGGCCTCAATGAACACGGCATCCGGGTCTTCGACAGAGTCGCCAAATAAGAAATCGCTCTTCCGAAGAGGCTGAATAGAACTAGCATCCTTCACAAAAGGTGCATCGGTAATCAACTGTCGGAGAGCTCGATGCCCACCTTCCCTCCCCACTTAAGCAACCTCAGTCGATGTTTCCAAAGCGAACTGAGGAGTAACTGGAATGGGGGAAAGGTCGTCGGAAGTCGAATAGTACTCGCCACGACGCCCGTACACTGCATGAGACGAGAATGATCCAGAAGGATACCCCACTGGAAACAAACAATTAAATACATGTTAGTCCCAATTGTAAAAGGAAATTGAACTCATCTTACAAATGGGTAAGATAGAGTCATTGCCTTATAAAGGGTGAGACGATTTGGCAACATTGTGCAATTATAAGATAGGGTATATTGATAATATATCCCTGCCTTATAAAGCATAATATAGCTTCAAATCGCCCCCTTTATTTTGAGATATGATTTTGACCAAGCAAAACATATCTTTAAAGCGTCGATCCTCACCAAGGAGAATCAAGGCTCTTCCCGATTGTCTTACCAAGGAGAACAACGTGGGGTAAAAGGACCAATTTGCAAATTTTCAAGAAAAAAGGGGCTAATTTGTAAAATTCCCAAATATGCCAAAAATAGCTCACCAGCGTAAGAAGGAGGCGTGTCATCAGCCGACGTAGCAGGGGAACGACCTCTCGAGGCACGCGACATAATGAGCTGCAAAATAAATTGAGGGATCAGATCTAGAAAAAAAAAGATCACTTTTTTATCAATTCTACCCCCCCCCCCCCGAAAGAGAAGCTCGATGCGCCAAATTATGATTCTAACCCTCACATGCGATCCCACAAATCCATAAATTGAATTAAGCATAAAATAAGCCAAAGTTGTGGAGGATTTACCTGAAGAAAGCTCGAAGATCCGACAAAAATCAAATCTTGAAAGAGGCTCAGACCACGCGCTCAAGGGGCCTGAGAGAAATTTTTATATGAAGATTTTTGGGAGATTCTTCAGTCCAAGATCAAAGGGAAGCCTAGATCTAAGACAACTATGAAGGTTTGAAGGAGAACGGACGCTCGAGGGAAGAGAAAAGCCAAAAGAAGGAGTAGAGGGGGGCCGGCCCTAGAGGGGAGAAAGAAAAGAAAAGAAAAAAAGAAAAAGACCCCCTTTTATAATGTGAACCAGCCCTGAACCAGACCGGACCAAAGTGAACCAGACCAGACCAGTCCAAATGAGTTCAAAAGAGGCTGAACCAGGTTGAACCAGACCAAACCAGACTGAACCAGACCAGACCAGGATGAACCAGTCTGAACCAGTCTTGAATCAGTTCTGAACCAGTCTTGAACCGGGTTGAACCAGTCTTGAACCAGGTTGAACCAGTTTGAACCAGAATTGAACCAAAATTCAACTTGGAGCTAAATTGAGCGTCGAAACAACTTCAAATCGACCGAGGGTTCAATCCCTTGTTTATTTTGGTCTCTCCCTCGCATGCGGAAGGAGCGGAAGAATTTTTGAGCCAAATTGTTACCTTTTTGGACCGGTTCAGATAATTATCATACCGGTTCAACTCATTCGGGCACAAAAAATACTCCAATAAGGTATACGAGTATAAACTATTCCCCATTTTTGTTGAGAAGTTCCTGGAGAATATTTTTCTAAAAATATTCTTAAGGATAACTCAATAATACAACGCCGGACAACGCGTCGCAAATAAAGACTCAACGCCGACAATCGAGAGTCAGTTATATGTTGAACCAACAAGCACGAGCTAAAGATTGGAAAATCAGGAATCGACTTCAAGTTCAAATTCCGACAACGGTCAGACAATAAATGCAGCACCGGAACTCTTACAGACATTCGACAAAGCACCGAAATGACTGAAGGATTGAAGGAAAATAGAAGAGAAATCATTTCCAGGTCCCGTTACACCGACTGAAGGTAGGGACAATCATATCCAAAGCATTCCAGACCCTTCTATAAAAGAACGAGGCTGAAATACTTTGGAGGGGGTATCTGTAGGCGTATAAAATTGCCTATAGGTCCCTTAGCATAGCTCGGCACAATAATTCGACAAATCAATGAACGTTCGAGTGGTGAGGCGAAGAGGTCAATGAATTGTACGCAAGCAACGGAATGCATTCGTGCGTAGAACCAAACCAACGGTTCGGAAAGTCAACGAGTCGTCCAACAACAAAATGGATTTGAACTCAAACACCGAGGCGGATTTACTGCCAAATGAAGACCCGGACTGTCAAATCAAAGTCCGGATAAGTCAAACGAAGAACTGGAAGACGGGAAATGACGGAAAACACCCCAAGGGGGCTCGACAAAAACCGAACCACCTCGGGGTGGCTCGGCCCACGCCGAGCCACCCCGAGGTGGCCGACCAGATCTGTGCCAAATGCACAGATCTGGTTGCCTATAAATAGGGCATGGGTTGAGGACTTTGGGAAGAACTTTTGGAGAGCCGAAACTCTGGGGGATTGAGACCTCGTGCTTGAGTTTTTGAAGGCTCGAAGACTTGGACATTCAGATCTGATTCTTGGCGAGCACCCGCATCACAAAAGGCAGGAGTTCGAGAGGATTGAGATCTCAGATCTACGTTGCTACACTCCGGATCAAAGCTTGGTCTTTGATCCCGAGATTTGAGCGGTTGTTTCCTTAGTGAAACAATCCCTCCGGCTATTATTTCCTTGGTGAAATAATACCCGTAATATTGCGTAGATCTGTTTGGATCGAGATCACGCGGTAGTCCATGGCAAATAACCCCGGCGCAGGCAAACAACCAACAAAGCGAGAGACCGGATAACAGGAGCTCGTGATTTATTCGGTAAACAAGAGAAAAGTTGTAATTTTTTCTTTTTTGTTTGATTTTCATTGTAACCGGATCTTATAAAAAGACCGGATCTTTCTGTAACGCAAAAAGTTGTTCTTTAAGAGTGCAATGGAATCATCAATGAAGAAGGCATCAATTTTTCCCGTGAACACCTTCGATATTTAGTCTATTCAATATTTTAACGAATAGTTAAAATTCTTCCGGCGCTGCGTTTATCGTCTCGCCGTCGTCGAAGTCTTGAATCAAAAACTGGTGAGTTGATTTTGACTCGTGTCATCGAGTTGACTTTGAACTGACCATCTCCGTCACAATATATTGATTTGCGTTGACTTTCATCGCAACGCGTTGACTGACGTTGACCTAGGGTTACACGGTGACCGGTGTTAGCCTAGGGTTTCGGATCGCCCGATATTGACTATTCGCGGGAAAAATTGCTTTCTCTGATTTTATCGTTTCCATTAGCAACAGTTTATCGGTTACAAAGGGATCCGGTCTTTTTATAAGATCCGGTTACAATAAAATCTAAAAAAAGAAGAAGAAGATTACAACTTTCCTTTTTTGGAACAAATCGCAAGATCCTGTTTTGCGGTCTCTTGCTTGTGTGGGTTCTTCACCTGCGCCGGGGTTAATCCGTGGACCACCGTGCAATCTTGATCCGGTCGGATCTACACGGTATGACGGGTGTTATTTCACGAAGGAAATAACAGCCGGGGGTATTATTTCACCAAGGAAATAATAGCCCTAAGTAATCAAAATCGACAAAGCGAAATCGATACTCTTCTCGGGATCAAAAATCAAGTTTTGATCCGGAGGATAACCGTGTGGATCTCAGATCTGATCTCTCTCGAACTCCTGCCTTGTTTGGTGTGGATGATCGCTAAGAACCAGATCTGAAAATTCCAAAACTCCAAGATTCCAAAGCTTCAACCTTTTTTAGTCTTGAGCCTTTAATCCAGCAGAGTTTCGCCTCCAAAAAATCCAACCCCCTAAACAATGAGCCTAGGGGTCTATTTATAGGCTCCTCAAACCAGATTTGGGCTCAGATCTGGGCCCAGATCTGGGTGGCTCGGCCACCGAGGTGGCTCGGCCACCGAGCCACCACTTGGTGGCTCGGTTTTGGCCGAGCTACCAAGTGGTGGCTCGGTGAGCCACCTAGGAGTGGCTCGATTTTGGCCGAACCCTCCAGGCGTTTGTTTCTTCGTCCGTTTTTCGGTTTTGCGCTTCATTCGAACTCGATTGTTAACCTGGACTCTGATTTGGCAGTCCGGATCCTGATTTGGCAGTAAATCCGCTTTGGTGTTCGAGTTCGAGTCCGGATCCGATCTTGATTTGATCTTGATTCGTTTGAGTCCGCTCCCGATCTTGTTTGATGTGGTGGACTCTACGGTTGGATGACTCGTTGATTCATTGACCCGTTAGCTTGATTGGGCACGTGATTGGATGTATTCCGTTGTTTGCATGCGGTTTGTTAACCTCGTCGCCTCGTTAATCCGCTTCGTCGCGCCTCACTTGGCTTCGGTGTTGTGGTCTAACGATCATGCTTGGACATATCGCCCGATGGTTTGTTGGTTTGTCGAATCACCGTGCCGAGCTGTGTTAAGGGACCTATAGGCAGTTTTATACGCCTACAGATACCCCCTCCAATGTATTTCAGCCTCATTCTTTCATAAAGGAGTCTGGAATACTTTGGATATAATTGTCACAACCTTCAATCGGTTGTAACGGGACCTTGGAATGGCTTCTATTCTTGATTCTTTCAATCCTCCAGGCTATTCGGTGCTTTGTCGAATATCTGCAAGGGTTCTGGTGCTGCATTTATTGTCTGACTGTTGTCGGAATTTTGAATTTGAAGTCAATTCCTGATTTTCTAATCTTTAGCTCGTGTTTGTTGTTTCAACATGGAACTGACCATCGATTGTTGGCGTTGAGTCTTTATTTGCAACGCGTTGTCCGGCGTTTTGACACAGTTTATACTCGTACGTCTGCTGGAGTCTTGAGAAGTAGTTTATACTCTTATACTTTTCGGAGTGTTGTTGAGTTATCCTTAAGAATATTTTTAGAAAAATACTCTCCAGAAACTTCTCAACAAAAATAGGAAATAGTTTATACTCGTATACCTTATTGGAGTACTTTTCAAGTCCGAATGAGTTGAACCGGCCTGATAATGACCCAAAAAAGGCAGTAATTAGGCTTAAAAAACCTTCCGACCCTTCCAAACATATGGGAGAGGGGTGAATAAATGAGCGGTTGAACCGTCGGTCGATCTGAAGTCATTTCGATACTTGGTTCAGCTCCAATTCGAATTTTGGTTCAAATCTGGTTCAAACTGGTTCAGAACTGGTTCAACTTGGTTCAACCTGGTTCAAAACTGGTTCAGGACTGGTTCAGGACTGGTTTAACCTGGTTGAGTCTGGTTCAGCTTGATTTGGTCTGGTTCAGACTGGTTTGGTCTAGTTCAATCTCATTTGAACTGATTTAGCCTGGTCTGGTCTGGTTCAGGACTGGTCTAGTCCGGTTCAAGGCTGGTTCACTCTATAAAAGAGCTTCTTTTCTCCTTCCTAGGGCCCCCCCCTCCCCTTCTCCTTTTTTTTTGATTTTTCTCTTCCCTCGTGCATCATTTCTCCTTCAAACCCTAAAATTCGTCTAAGATCTACCTTTCCTTTTGATTTTAGACTGAAAAATCCTTCAAAATCTCCATATATAAAGTTTCTCTCAGGCCCCTCGAGCACGTGGTTTGAGCCTCCTTCACGATCTGATTTTTGTTGGATTCTCTAGCTTTTCCTCAGGTAAATCCTCCATGATTTTGGCATATTTCATGTTTAATTCAGTATATGAATTTGTGGGATTGTACATGAAGGTTAGGGTTGTGATTTGACGCCTCGAGCTCATATTTCAGGGGGTTGAATTTGGAGATCTGAGGAGTTTAATTATAATAAAGAGGGGGTAAAATTTTAGGGTCAGAGTTTGTCACCCTAACTAAATTTTTTTGTATCTGATCCCCTCTTTTATTTTGCAGATCACCATGTCGCATCTCCCGAGAGGTCAATCCCCTACTGCGTCGGCTGATGGCATGCTTCCCTCGTACACTGGTGAGCTCTTTTTTGGCATATTTCGAGACTTGTAGATTAATCCTTTATCCCCATTTTGTTCTCCTTAGTGAGACAATCGGGAAGAGCCTTGATTCTCCTTGGTGAGGATTGACGCTTTAAAAGATAGGTTTTGCTTGGTCAAAACCATATCTCAAAATAAATAAAGGGGGCGTTTTGGCTCTGCATTGTGCCTTATAAGGCAGGGATATATTATTGATATACCATATCTTATGAATGCATAATGTGGCTAAACCGTCTCACCCTTTATAAGGAAGTGACTCTATCTTACCCATTCGTAAGATGAGTTCAACTTCCTTTTATAACTGAGACTAACAAACGCTTAATTGCTTGTTTTCAGTGGAATATCCCTCTGGAGCGTTCTCATCCCATGCAGTGGACGGGCGTCGTGATGAGTATTATTCGACCTTCGATGATTTTTCACCTATTCTACTTACTCCTCAGTTTGCTTTGGGCACGTTGACAGAGGTTGCCCAAGTAGTGAAGGAAGGTGGACATCGAGTTCTTCGACAGTTAATTACTGATGCGCTTTTCGTGAAGGATACCAGCACCATTCAGCCTCTCAGGAAGGCTGACTTTTTATTCGGTGATTCTGTTGAAGATCCTGGTGCAGTGGTTATTGATGCCGAGAAGTGGCTTCATAAAGATGATGAGGGTTTTCTATATTTGCTTAAGATTTCTCGTCACCGCTCATTGACTGAGCTCAGGTATCAGGCCGTGACATGGGAGATGTCGTGGCGTTTGACGGAGGAGCAGGAGAGCGTTCATTGTGGTTATATTACTCATCAGGCAGCTCCTGGCTCGAGCAGGAGTCATATCATTGGATTACGTCCTGGAGTATTGGGGTTGGATACACCGCCGCGTAACAAGTTTCTTGTTTCTGCTTCTACTTTGAAGAATCGTCTCGCCGACTTAGGACGGGAGATGCCTGCGTTGCGCCACAGATTCTATGGCTGGGTTCATTCTAAAGACAGGCTTTGGTGGGATCGTATGACGAACTATGTCTTAAGCCAATGGAGCTAGGAGTTGCACGCTTGTGGTCTCTATGCAGCTATTCGTTCCACCATGTATGGTTTACCCGTCAGCGCTAAACATTTCTTCGCTTTGTACGAGCTCTATAACCTGGACTCGAACACTTTCCTGACTAGGCATGGAGAGTTGGGCTTGGCTCTCCATGAGATGCACAAGATTTCTGGTTTGCCCATGGGCCAGATGTTATATCAGGAGTACTTTCCCTCCAATCATGAGTTGAGTCAGCTAAAGGACCGCATGCCCAACCACTATGAGACTTTATGGGATCTCACATATCACTACCATATTGCCTTGGCGCAGTCTGAGCCTTTAGCGAAGAGGACTAAGTCACAGGTGAGCCTGAAGCAATTGGCGTGTTACTTGTTCAGAAATCTGGAGAGCAATTCTGGCGAGGCTATTTGTGAGCTGGCAACACTTACTCCTTCAGAGGTTAATGGTCTGCTGAAGAAGACTGACGCTCACTCCTATACCATTAGCAGTCCCGAGAGTGGCTTTCCTGCCGGGACCAAGTTTAAATCATTCTTGTGGCATGCGACCGCATCGATTCAGCCGATGATCCTTCTTGCTGATTACCTCACTATCTGGTTAAAGAAATACGTGGTCCCGTATCAATCCAGTGACATTTTGCCATTAGAAGTGCTCTACCCAGCGGTTCAGCTTGCCTACAAAAAGGAACTTTCGCTTCTTTCGGTGATGGTAGCTAACATTCATCGAGGGCTTCGACAGATTTCTAGTGCTTTTACAAGAAAGAAGGTGTACCGTCAGCTCGGATTCCTCTTATTAAGGTGGAGCTTCCATACACTTATTTGATGGCTTAGTTCGTCCTTCATCGCTCTGATATGATGTCGGTACCTAACACCACAGACCGTTCTATTCCCCTACTACAGTTGTTTGAGAATGGCAGGTGGGAGGGGCGAGGATTCCTTGAAGTCAGGAAGTAGCTACAAGTCCACAAGTGTTGGGCATTTTCCACTTGCTTCCCGCAGTTCTTCAGCCGATACGGCGAGTGTTTGATTGATGAGGAGAGGTCAAGGGAGTATCGAACTCATTTAGATATCGGCTGCTTTAATTGGCTAGTGAACATCAGGCCGGGTTATCTGACCTTCAGGGTGAGGAATCAGTGTTTTATAGAGCCATATCTATCCTGCCGATTCGTTCGCCAGTTTGGTTATGATCAGCTTTATGTCGGGAACCCGCGTCAGCAGCTTCGGACTCATGGCGGTTTGGTGGACGGTCTTCGGGCATGGCTGTGGACCGTGACGGGCTGCACTGGTGCTAAGTTCAGTCTCCCTAGTGTTGAGCGTCAGTTAAAGCTCACATTCTTAAGCTGTAGGTGGTTGTTAGCAGCTAACAAACCCGTCCCCGTAAGGCCGATTGCAGAGTTAGTGGCTGAGGAGGCTTCTCAGCCTGATTCTCGTGTGATTCGGGAAGATGCTCGGTCACAGAGGACACGGGGAAAGACTCGTCGATTCGACGAAGAAGGAAAAAAGACCTTCAGTTCTGCTGAAGACACCTCAGGCAGAGATCCTGAAGATTACGAGGAATATTTCGAGCAAGGTTAATCACCTATCTTTTCTCTCTGTCCTCCAGAATTATTAGTCTTGACAACTGTTTGATGTTTCAGGGACAGTGGCTGATAAGGAAGAAGAATTCTGTCCTTTTACTCAGGTGAGACCTCCAATTGTTGTCACATCTGCTAGGCGGAAGAGACTAGCCCACAAGCCGCGTGTGGATCCACGAGCACCTGAGATGGATTTGGCTGGTGATTATCCTGCTAGTGACGGAGGTAACATCTACCCTATAGACCACCCTCTTGATCATTCATAACTTCGGGCTCATGCTTTTCCATCTCTAAATAGGAGAGTGTGGGGAAGGCGAGATGAGTCTCGACCCTGCTCCTCATGATTTTGCATTTTCTGGTGAGCCTGACTTACCACACCAGGTAGAAAAGCCTGTAGAAGCTGCCGACGTTAGGGAGGCTATTAATGTAGGACCCGATTCAACGAATTTAGGTACATCTACCATTGACAATATACCCTTTAGATGGCAAACAAAGGAGTTGAACGATTCAGAATTCGTGCCTCCCTTAATTGTCTCTATACTTCTTGCTCTTTTAGATAAATTGCAGGGGGCAAACGTGGACCTTGGGAGTAGAGAGGCTAACACATCCGCAAGAGGTAACTCATTTCCCTTGGTCGTAGTCTTTTTATTCTTTTTTCGTATTTATATTTTCTTGTATCAGATTTTTCGACTGATGATTTCGACAAGGAAGGTTTGCTTGTGGACACTCCTATGCTCCACTTCATGTATGGCTCTCCTCAGATTGATGACCAAGCGCCTGAAGATATGTTTCCTGAGTCTACACTCCCCAAGAATTCCGAGGATGGTCCTTTTGAAGGTACGTGCCTTTTCTCCGGTTAATTATAGGACTAGCCATTTTTTTGACTAATGCAGCTATAATGTGATGAATCTGAAAATTTCGTTTTGTGTTTGACATAAGCTTTTGTCGAGACTGATCCTGTTGAGCCGGCTGTGAGACCAACTACACTAGTTGATACATCAACAGCGGTTACACCTCCACTACCCCCAGTGACTCAAGGGGAAGAAGGTATGAATTAAGCAACTGAGAAATGTCATGTATTTTCTCATCAAGTCTTTTTGACAGATTTCCTCCTTTTTGTGTAAGGTCTTCTTCTCGGCTTCATGTCCTTGTGAAGGAGTTGTTATCAGACAACGATCCTGAGAAGATCATCATCTACATAGAAGTTCGCTCCTTCTTCTCCTTCGTGAATACTATGATTGGCAAACTCTTCCACGACGGACTTTTCCTTCACCAATTTAAGACTTTCCTTGACCCCAAAATAAATTCAATAAGGGATGCAGGATATCCGGATCTGACGAAGGCTATAATTGACGACCTTGATTGCCTAGAGCATGAGCTTCAGATGTTACGTGAGCTCCGGGATGCGGGTGCATCTTCATTCATTGCTGCCAATTTGGATGCTCGCTAACATGCATGGCGCGATGCTCGAGTTGTTGCTGAGTTTGAGATTCAGGTGTGTAGGCGTATAAAATTGTCTATAGGTCCCTTAGCACAGCTCGACACGGTGATTCAACAAAACAACGAACCATCGAGTGACGAGGCGACGAAGTCAACAAATTTCACACGAGCAACGGAATTCGCGTGCGGAACCAATCCAACAGTTCGGGAAGTCAACGAGTCGTCCAACCATAAAACGGATTCGAACTCAAACACCAAGGTGAATTTACTGCTAAATGAAGATCCAGACTATCAAATCAAGATCCGGATAAATCCGATACAGAACCGGAAGACGGGAAACGACGGAAAACACCCCAAAGGGGGCTCGGCTGAAACCGAGCCACCCTGAGGTGGCTCGGTGGCTGAGCCACCCTGAGGTGGCCGCCCAGATCTGTGCCAAATGCACAGATCTGGTTGCCTATAAATAGGCGGGGTGATTCATCATTTTAGAGGACTTTTGGAGAGCCGAAACTCTGCCGGATTGAGAACTTGTGCTCGAGTTTTTGAAGGCTTGAAGACTTGGACGTTTGGATCTGGTTCTTGACGGGCACCCGCATCACAAAAGGCAGGAGTTCGAGGGAACCAAATCTTCAGATCTACGTTGCTATACTCCGGATCAAAGCTTGGTCTTTGATCCCGAGATTTGAGCGATTGTTTCCTTGGTAAAATAATCCCTCCGGCTATTATTTCCTTGGTGAGATAATACCCGTAATATTACGTAGATCTGTTCGGATCTAGATCGTGCGGTGGTCAACGGATCAACCATCGGCGCAAGCAAACAACCCACAAAGCGAGTGACCGGATAGCAGAAGCTCGCGATTTGTTCGACAAATAAGGAAAGTTGTAATTTTTATTTTTTTGATTTCTATTGTAACCGGATCTTATAAAAAGACCGGATCTTTTTGTAACACAAAAAGTTGTTATTTAAGAGTGTAATGGAATCATCAATGAAGAAAACCATTTTTCCCGCGAACAATCTGGCGACCACAGTGGGAGCCACCGATCTCGCTGCCGAGATCGGAGCGTCGCAGCCGCGGATCTCGATCCCGGTCGTAGAGGAGGTCAAGTATGAGTTCGACCAGCAGAAGTACGAGGAGTACGTGTCCTCGTCTGGATCAACCTCCCCCCGTAATTCCAAGAAATCCCAGAAGTTCTCCTCCAGGAGAAAAGTCCGTTGGTGCGAAGAAGTTGAAGTCACCAACGACAACCTCACCCCGATCGACGCCGAAGTTGTGTCGGGTGAAGTCCCACCGGCCTCTAAGCAGGTCAAATCCGTCGTTGAAGGCGTGGTGACTCTCTCTAAGAGAGCTCGCCAGAGGCAGCGTCAACGCCTTGCGAAGCAATTCGCAAAGGCCATAAAGTCTGTTGACGGGGTCCGCTACAACACGGATCTGAAGAGCAAGCGAGGCAAACAGCCTCAACAACAAATAAAGGGTGGTTCTTCCAAGCCATCGACGATGGAGAGGGTCCGTGTCAAACGGAACCGTTCGACGCTGGAGGAGCGTATCCGCAAACGCCGCGTATTATCAGCGCAAGCACGGGCCAGAGCTGAAGAAGCCCGTCGGAAGCTACAGAAGGAGGTGGTCAAGAAGCCGCCATCAACTCATAAGGTTTGGAAACCGAAGTCTAAAGCGACAGTTCAGACCAAGGAGCAATAACTACAGCCTCCGAAAGCTCAAACTCCGGTGAATCAACCCAAGTCGCCGGTGATTTCCGCAACTGTTCCGAGAGATCCCACAGGACCATCCCTGAAGAGGAAGTCAGTTTTAGAGCGCCTCGGTCCACTTCCCAAAGAACGAGGCAAAGCTCTAGTCCAAGAATGGTTGGGGCCAATGAAGAAGTCCCAAACGATTCAACATGCTGGGGGTCGCCGTAACCCTCAACACTTGGAGAAAATCGTGGCACCCAAGCGCACAACTTTGCGCATCGAAGTGCAAGAGCCCGCTGAAGATTCACGCCCACAAAGGTGCGTTTCGAGGCGCGTAACTCTGGAAAGCCCAAAGAAGGCAATTCATCCTCAGAAGGAAACGTTATCGTCTGATGACGATGACGTTATACCTGGGAGATCGTGCCAACACACGATAGGTTGCTCCAACTTTCAAACGGATGAGCTGTACTATCGTGCTGAAGATACGAGTAAATCCAGAAAGAGAAGCCCTCGAAGGCTCGAAACCCATTGTCCTTGTTCAAAGCTCATTCGGGCGGTACTGTCTGAGTGCAACTGTGTCAAGGCAGTCCCCAAAAGAGTTTCTGTATTCGAAAGACTCAGCATTGAAACGCCAAAGCCAAGGTCTAGGCGCTTCCGAAGAAGAAGAACGATGGTCGAAGACGGTGAACATTTAAGGGTCACTGCCAACATGACCAGCATAGGAGCATCGGCTCAGGATAACCCCGAGGCGATTCCAGAAATACCCCGACGAGTAACTCGTCTACAATCCGGGGCTATCATTTGCGCGACGTATGGTAGGGTTCGGACAAGAGTACCTTCGGGAGACGAAGAATCAGATGTCGGCTCAGCAGTTGCGTCTGATAATACTGTGTCCTGTGAAGGACAGCCCCGCGAGTCATTCATGATAAGCGCGGAGCAATTGGCCAAGATGCTCGAAAAATCCATGGCCAAACAACAAGAAAGCTTTAGGTTTGAAATGCAAATGGCCATGCAGAACATGAGAGAGATGCATGACCAACAGATCCAAGCATTAAGGATCCAACAAGGCGAACCAAGTCATCATAACCAAAACAACCTGGAAGATGAAGACACAAATGAAACTCGTAATGCCAATAACCCTCTCATCAATGCAGGGGGTGGTAACGAGAATGCTAGTGAAGACACAGGTGAAAGCCTAAAAATTAAAAACCTCGAGAGAAAAATCAATACATTGATTTCCGCTCAAGAGACGAAAAAGACGGGCATTCCTTGTCCATACCCAAGAGAGTGGGAATCGATCCCATATCCGGCGAAGTTTAGTCTAATTAACTTCACGCCGTTTAATGGGATGGGTTCACCCACTCAGCATTTGATTTACTTCAAATCGTACTTGGGAGTCATCTCTGGTAATGAGCCTCTGATGGTGCGGTCATTCGTGGGTACTCTTCGTGGAGCCGCCTTCGATTGGTATCGTCGCCTCAAGCCAGGAAGTATAAACAGTTGGGACGACATGGAAACTAAGTTCCTCATGAACTTCTTTGATGACGACACCAAAATCTCTATCGGATCGTTGCTTGATGAGAAGCAGAAAGACGGGGAGTTAGTCGATACCTTCGTCAAGAGGTTCCGGAACAAAGCAATGAATTACCGGGACCCGATCACTGAGGAATTCATCCTCCAGACCTGCCACAACAACCTTTCGTTGGATGTGTTGGAAGCAATGGGCACAGCACCATCCAAAACCTGGAAGGATTTGAAGGTTCGAGGAGAGCAAGCTGAACGATTACTCAGGAGAAAGAAGGCGGAGAGAGGCCAACCGGCAACAAATCCTCCGAAGCAGAACTTCAACCAAAAAGGAAAAGGTAAAGTTCATGCTAATGCCGTTGATGCTAACCAAACTTTTCAGTTACAACCTCAGCAACAGCAGCAGTAACGAGCACCACAACAATCGCAGCCGCATTGGCAGCAACGGCCTCAGAAGCAAAAGTCTTCGGAGCCGAAGTTTCCCAAAGTCTACTCCTTTAAGGATGATGAAGTTCCCGGCATCTTTAAATACCTATTGAAGAACAACAAAATCCAGCTGCCGGTGATTGTAGATCATGAAGGGGCCAGCAAAGTGATGGACCCGAAGTACTGCGCGTACCATAGAGCGGTCCACCACCCAACGAAGTCTTGCTACCACCTCAAGGACAAGATCCAGATGTTAATCGACGTAGGGGTCATAACTTCGAAACCGGCCAAGAATGTGGGAGCAAACGCGGTGTCAATCAGTTTTGGATCAGTGCCTACAACTTGGTTCGAGCCAAAGCGCGTCACCAAAGTCGGGATGAGGATGGTGAATGATGACCCGCATGGACAGCGCCAAAAAGGACTCATCCCACACACAGCCCCAAACGGTGAAATTCTCTGGGTGCATCCTGACCTGATTGAAGATGAATAATGGGCCGGATCGTCATCCAAGAAGAAGTTAAAAGGGAAAGGGAAGTCTTGTTGCGGAGTCTCTGCTATCCCAAGAGAAGATGACGAAAGAATCTCCACTTTCCCGCTTTCCGACGAAGAACAGAAAGTCTTCGCAACCCGGAGTGGAAATGAATATAACTTCAAATATCCATCTCCTGGTGATCAATTAGCTGAGCAGGGGGTGACAAAACGGGGACCAGCCAAAACTCTCACAGAGCTAGGGGTGATTACGGTTCCTAAACCGGTTGAGGAGGCTCGACGACAGCCGGCAGATAAACAAAAAGAAAAGAGGCCCAAGGAGGTTCAAAATCCGAAGCAGTCTCGTTTCAGTCGTCCGATTAGAAAGGATAAACCGGAGAGTTCGAAAACTCCGCGCGTCTTCGACATCATGGCTCAGTTAGCTAATATCCCGGTGCGGATAACGCTATATGAGTTGCTACGGCTATCTAAGGAGACTAGAGAAGCCTTGCAAGAGGCCTTGGCCGATTCGGAAGCATTCCTCACTCGGATCAAACCGGCGTCTGAGGAACTGGAACTTTTAGCTCAATAGTGCAATGTGACAGCTAAGAACATTCCCTGCATCACCTTCACCAAAGAGGACATGCAGACGAAGAATTCAAACCATGATCGGCCCCTGTACTTCGTCGGGTACATTGGCTCCAGCGAAGTCAACCGAATCCAAGTAGATCCGGGTTCCGCTATGAGTATTATGCCACTTCGCCTAATGCATAACCTTGGTATTCCCGTCAGCAAATTGGTAGCCACAGGCACGGTCATTTACGGATTCAACACCAGCGGGTCAAGGCCTTTGGGAAAGATCCGGATAAAGTGCCAAATGGGCGATTTGAAAACGGAGGTCACGTGCTACGTGATTGATGCTGAGACATCCTATAACTTACTACTGGGTCGGCCTTGGATCCATAGTAATGTTATAGTTCCCTCCACCTTACATCAGTGTCTGAAATATGTCGACACTGATGGAAGGGTCAGGACGATGGTCGCGGATAAGCAACCATTCAAAGGGTATGAGAATTACTTCACAGATTCTCTCCTTTATGGTAACGAATCCGATACGGAACCATCGGCCCAGGGCACGGACAGCGGAGAAGAAGCTGATTCCGAGGCCGGATTCGATTACAATGGTGGTTTTGTTTTAAATGACATTGTACCCTTTGTAATCAATCTTGACGATGAACAATCGTCAGATGACGGTTGTAACTGGTAACTTGCCGATATTAAAATAAATCATGATTTAGAGTATTCCTTGTCTCTTGATGATGCGATAAAGGGATTATACGATAATCCTGATTTATGTATGCCGCTCCGATCATCTTATGTAACGAAAAAACGTCTCCAGTATTCTTTCGGAACAACCCGAATTATTCCAGCCAAGATAGGGGGACAAAAAGAAGTGATTTACAGTAAAGGAGAAAATCTTCCGTTGCCAGATCATTTCCTAAGAGAAGACGAAGATGATGACAAATCTGGTCTGCACTTATCTAAGTATAGTCCGGAAGCGCGCACGCTCATGGAAAAACAAGGGTACGACTTCACACTCGAAGAAGGGTTATACTTCGATCGAGATTCTCGTATCCCAGTCAAAGCGGCATATGTACCAAAAGGGAAACCGGATGATTATTACCGTCACAAGAGAGGCTTAGGCTATGTTTCATCGTCCGATGACGAATGTGTTTGGCAAATTATCGATCAAATTGCTAACAAAGCTAAAGATAGGTACTTGCCAGATTCTTCAGCTGAGGATTCCGACACAAGTTTGGGAGAAATGATCAAGACCTTAATGTCGAACAATACTACAGCTGATCCATCTACGTTGGAGGACGACGATCAAATGCCAACGTGGGAAGACCCATGGCTCCATCACCTAAACATGTAATATGGTGATAGGTTCGAACAGAGAGAACCACCCACCGAAGACGAAGTAGTCCAAATTAATATGGGCGATGAGGCCAATCCAAAGCCCATATTCATCAGCGGTAGTCTTCCCCCAGATGAGAAGGAGGAATTAATTGCCCTTATCAGAGAATATATCGACGTCTTCGCTTGGAACTATGAATACACGCCAGGGCTTGACCCCAATGTGGCAATGCACCGCCTCGACATCAAGCCGGATGCCAAACCTATCAAACAACAGCAAAGACGGTTTCATCCGCAGATTATGGAAGCCATCGAGGCAGAGGTTAAGAAGTTGATCGACTCAGGGTTCATACGAGAGGAACAACATCCGGACTGGTTAGCCAACATCGTTCCCGTCATGAAGAAAAATGGAAAAATCAGGATTTGCATCGACTTCAGGAACCTGAATGAAGCATGTCCAAAAGACGATTTTCCTCTCCCAATCACGGATGTCATTATCGACAATACATGCGGATTCGAGAGAATGTCCTTCATTGACGGCTTTTCGGGGTATAATCAAATTAAGATGCACCCGGACGACGAGAAACATACAGCATTCAGAACACCCCTCGGTGTCTTCTGCTACACGGTGATGCATTTCGGTCTGAAGAACGCAGGCGCCACATACCAACGAGCGATGACTAAGATTTTCCAGAAGCACCTCAGGAAAACAGTTGAATGCTACGTTGATGATTTGGGGGTAAAAAGTCGCAACAAAGAAGATCACATCAAGGACTTGAAAACGATGTTTGATCTCATGCGGAGTCATCAGTTGAAGATGAATCCCACAAAATCCTTCCTCGGGATGTCTAGCGGAAAATTCCTTGAATTCGTCGTCACCACTAAGGGTATACACATCGACCCAGACAAGGTAAAGGCAATACATGAATTGCAACCCCCGAGGAATCTAAGAGAGCTCAGAGGATTGCAATGGCGTTTAGCTTACATCCGACGGTTCATTTCAAATCTTTCTGGGAAGTGTCAACCATTCTCTAAGCTAAACAAGAAAGGTGTGTCATTTATTTGGGATGACGCCTGCCAAAAAGCACTCGAAGATATCAAGACATATCTCACGAACCCTCCTGTTCTTGTTGCACCAAAATCAGGTAAACCGTTCTTGATTTACATCAAAGCGATGAACCATTCGATAAGTGCTCTATTAGCACAAGACGACGATAATGGTCACGAACAGGCAGTTTATTACCTAAGTCGGACCTTGATAGGCGCCGAGTCTCGATACCCGATGATTGAGAAAGAATGTCTCGCGTTGGTATTCGCAGTACAGAAGATGAGACATTACTTGGTTGGCCAGACGATTTACGTCATTGCTAATGTTAACCCGGTACGGGTATTCATGACTCAACCGGGTTCGATGAATTAGCGGTTAGCAAAGTAGGCCCTTCTCTTGTCCCAGTATGATTTGCACTTCAAACAACAGAAGTCGGTCAAAGGACAAGCGATTTGTGATCTTTTAGCGACAAGTCCAACAACAGATACGGTTGAAGTATATGATGACTTGCCAGATGAAACCCATGAGGTTAACACCACATCACACCAACAAGTATGGCAATTGTACTTTGATGGTGCTTCGAAAGCAGTTAATAAGGCAATAACCCCTGGATGTTCTAGAGTCTCCTCCGGAGTTGGAGTTGTCTTAGTTTCCCCAGGGAAGCACGTGATGCCTCGAGCTTATTCACTGACGAATCCATGTTCCAATAACGTAGCCGAGTACAACGCGCTCCTCATTGGACTCAGTTTCGCCAAAGAGCTGGGGGTCGAATATCTCAAAGCTTTTGGGGATTCTCAATTAATAGTCAACCAAGTTCGTGGAGAGTATGAAGTCAGGAACCCAAATCTGATTCCGTACCACCAGGAGGCCATCAGAATGGCAGATTCTTTTGAAGAATTTTATATCGAATACATCTCGCGTCTCCAGAATGCTTATGCAGATGCACTGGCAGCACTAGCAGTATCACTCGTGCAACCGCCCGAAGCTGAACTGCTAGTCACCGTAAGATCACACCAACTCTGCATACCCATATACGATATGGATATCGAAGAGGAGGATGATAGAAACGTAAACGCCAAAGAGGTAAACTCAACCCAAATCGGGTCTGAGTCCCGAGATTGGCGCTTTCCCCTTATTGATTACGTCCAGTATGGCATTTTGCCGGAGGATGTAAAAGAAAGAGAATCTATTCGCCGAAGAGCACCACGGTTCTTTTACAATACCGAGACCCGCACATTATACCGTCGAGGGTATGATGATTTGCTTCTCCGATGCCTAGATTTAAGATCCACATCATAGCGGATCCCGTCCATTAGCTCTAAAGCATTGGCCAATTAACTCGCAAGGTGTTGGCGTTATCTTGGTGCGCTCTCTTCGACAGAGTTGGCATATCTTCACCAGTTAAGCTTTTGCTGAGAGGAGGCCCAAATTCACAACTTCGACTTCGTTGGACGTTGAAGGGACATCATGAGGTGTAAGTGTAGTGGCGGTGAGTGGATCTTGGATCTTCGAGCCTAAAGTCCGGTGAGCATTCTTGGAAGAGGAGGCCTTCCTGTGCCTGTGAGGAGAGGTGGATCTAGAGGAGGAGGAAGAGAGATACTCTTCAAACTTTTGCTGGTCTAATTCATATTTGACATCTTCGTTCACCGGGATCTTGATCGCTGGTTGCATCACGACAGGCTCGGCAGAGAGACTGTTGGCTCCCACTGTGGTCGCCAGCTTGCTTTCACCGAAAGTAGCTTTTATTATCGATTTCATTACAACTTTAATCGTTTACAATGAATTCAAATAACGAAAATAAAAATTACAACCTTCTTGAAAATAAATACAAGAATCGTTTATCGACTCTTGCTTGCGTGGGTTCTTTGTCGGTGATGGGGACATTGATATCCATAGACTACCTAGCGACCAGATTAGATCCGGAGCTTCATTGATTCACGAAGGATTCAAGAAGCTGAAGCAATTATCTTGGCAACAGCGAGATAATCACTCTTCTCGAGATCACCGTAACGGGATAATCTCAACGGAAGAACATGGGAACTGTAGATCTGACGAACTCTTCTTCTTCATGCTGACAAACTCACTTGGATCTTCTCCTCTCTTTTGAAATTCGTGATCATTTAGTCTTCAGTTTGGCAAGGCTTCACCAACGCTCAAGAATTCCAGATATGAAAAAATAAAGGTCCTGAGGCTATATTTATAGGCTTCATGACCCTTATCTTGGATAAGAACGACCGATTCTCTCTTATCCTCAGTTGTAACCACTTAATCTCGTTTATGGATGATATTTTATCAGTTGGAGCAAATCCAGGTGGTTAATGGTCGAAAAATAGTCAAATCTGATTTTTGGGTCTGCAGACACCCGTAGGTGTCTCTGCATGGCCGAGACACTTGTGAGTGTCTCGACCAAGCCAAAACACCAAGGGGTGTCTCGGCCACGCTGAGACACATTTAGGTGTCTCGGGTTGGCCGAGACATCAAAGAGGTGTCTTGATTTTGGCTTAGGGCTCGGTCTGCGTATTCCGTCGGTTTTCGTCGTATTTTCATTATCCAAACTCGGAATCGCGTGATCCAGAATGCATCAGAAAGCCAAAGATATGATCTACAAGATCCCATGATTGAATCATATATGGAGTAAATAGGACATAAGGGGCACTTCGTCTTTTGTAAGCGACGTGAAGCTCCTGGTTCATTCGTGTTTTCGTTATTTTGAAATTCTGTTGCTTCGCATGGTCCTGGTCCATCGACTCACTTAATGCGTTTGTATCGTCAAATGAGATTCTATGACTTAAATAGTAATGTTCATCATCTTCTCTCTGTCTCAAGCTGCGTGCGGGGATCTATATGTAATTTTGATGCCTACAAATGTGGCGAATATTTTAGATATGCTTAATATAGACACAGTACAGAAGTAGAGGCTAGTAGCATTTAGCCTTAAGGGCGATGCAAGAGGGTGGTACCAACTTCAGTTCACTCTAGAGAAGTGTATAACACTCTCCCGGAAGGATTTCATCTTTTTCTTCGATGAAGTGTATGTGTCAGCAGCGACGAAAACCTAGAAAGAGTTGGAGTTAGCCTGTTTCTAGCAGGGAGATATGACTGTAGTCGATTATGAGAGCAAGTTTGTGGGATTGATTATATTTATGGGCATGTGGCAAACTGGTGAGTGTCAGGCTCAGATGTTCTGGTAGTACTTTGCCTAAGTCTTCGTTATCTTGTATCCAGACAATTTCATTCATTGCGGAAGGAGTCGATGTCGCTATAGCAGAGGAGACAAAGACCACCATGTTCCAAATAAGCAAGGAAGGGAATGCTAGAGCAGGACAGGTTGGAGATAAAGGCAAAGACAAGAGACCATTTTTTAGGACCCGGAGGATCCCAACAGTAGGGCAACGGTTCATATGTAAGACCCCGTTGATTTTGATAATTCATACATGTGAATATAAGTGAAACACAATATTTAATATATGATAAAATATCTTTATAGCAAGGTTGTACATGAAAACTAGTATTTTGAGCTTATGAGGATGTGGATATGCCTCAGGTATGAGGGTGAGTTGTATATTTGCATCGTGTGCAACAAAAATCGAAGAAATGCAGTTTTTAGTCCATGAGTCGACCCATGATATGTCATGAGTCAACTCATCATGTTGAATCGACTCACGAAATCGAGTTCTGTTGTCGTTTAGTCTCTGCTGAGTCGACTCATTATATTATGAGTCGACCCATGAGTCATGAGTCGACCCATGACTGTTATGAGTCGACTCATCGGGGATTTTTCTGGTTTTCTGGGTCGGGTTTGTTGGGTTTCGGGTCGGGTTTTATCCACTCGTATATATTCTCCTCTACCCGAAAACTCTTTATTTTTCATCAGTTCTCCGCAGAAACCCTAGTCCCCCACTTTCCTCTCTCAAACCCTAGGTGTTCTTGGTGATTTTGGGACGTTTCAAAGGCTTTTTCAGCGGCTTTGTGAGGATTTCAGCAAAGGGGTCTGTTCATCATCACTTCTAAGACGAGTAACATCTCGCCTAACCCCTCTCCCATGTTTTTAATAGTTTACAACTGTTTTCCATGAGTTTTATTAAGCCCAAGATTTATTTACAAGTATAAAACAATGTTCTTGTTAGGGTGAATGCTAGAAATCATGTGTTTCATATTTTAAATCATCACCAACAATGTTTTTGAAGAAAACCCAGATCTGGGAATATTTTTAAAGAATAAAAATAAGAGTTTTCTTTTGATTAAATGCCCTTTTTCATGTTTAGGGGTAAATTGTTAGATTTAACATATAAGTAATTATTCCTCATGCTATATATGTATTTATCTCTGCCTAGTAGTTTAGAATTGACAGTTATGAAGGTGGAGATCAGTATAGAGGGAGTATGGATCGAGATGGTTGAGCTGATTGTAAAATTTTTCCTGTTCGCAGCCCGTGAGTCGACTCATGACTCATCATGAGTCGAGTCATCATGTTGAGTCGACCCATGACTGTCATAAGTCGACTAACGGAGTTAATCCTGGTTATTCATAAGTGTCGGCTGAGTCGACTCATAGCTGATCATGAGTCGACCCGTCGGAGTTTTTCCTATTTGTTTGTATTTCTGCTTGATCACCTACTGTGCTTATACTTTCATACAGCGTTCATATATGATCGAGGATCTTGTGGAGCTTTTGTTGAACATGAGAATGTTGCCCTGTTCACAGGGTATTGAATTATAGTATTTATGATTTCATCTACACATATGAGATGATTTTTCTGACACAAGTTTAGATTCGTACCGTGAGGCATGTACAAGAGTAGAACATGTATACCTTTACTACGAGTATTTCATGGTTCGTAAACACAGTCCTCGTGTTGGACTATAATCCATGCTAAGTCCTCGTGTTGGACTATAATCTATTAGAGTCCTCGTGTTGGACTATAATTCATTTCAATCATGTTTTAGATTTTTGCTAAACCTTGAGCATGTTATTTAACCAAGTTGGGTACACGACATATTGTATTTGGCCGGGGCATGATAGCTACCTAGGTTGAACATGATACCTATTGTAGCTTCGTTTTATTTCCATGTTATCAGTAGAGATGGGTATGTATTATTTTTCTTTATTTTTCTTGTGACCAACTTCGGGATTTGTATTTAGGGATCTACAATTTGAGATACAAGGTATATACATGAGGGTTTCCTTGTTTGGATTATTTCGCTCGACGTACCTATGCTCGTGCTGTATTTCCCTAAGTACTAAAACAAGTTAATGTTTGTATAAATGATTTATATTATATTGTATTAACTGTATTTTCATATACAACGAGTCCTATCCCTTGGGGTTGGTTGTGATGTTGCTCGCTAGCGCTTTGATGCTCGTTGTCCCTCCCCCTTTCAGGTAACAAGCCAGAAGCCCGGAGAGTCGCAGGTTGAGGACGACCCTTACTAGTATTTGTTATCCTCTTATTAGATAAATTTTATTTTTTTATACTCCACTTGAGACATTTTAGACTAGAGAGGTTTATGTTCTAGAGTTGTAAAGGCTGTGTGCCTTATTTTCCTGTATCAGATATTATGTATTTTGAGACATGTTAAGATCTCCAGATTGTCATTATTCATTTCAGACTTGACTATGTATTCCAGCTATTTGGTTGATGAGATGTGTTAATTCGATGTTCTATCATTTCATCAAGTTTCTGTTGTAAAACATTTTATTTGCTTTGTACCTACACTTGTTGATGACTCCTCTAGAGAGATAGTGATTGTGATAGTAGAACATGTTATTGCACGGTGGGGTGCATGACAGGTTTGACATTTCTGGTTTCACCTCGGACTGCAGCCTTGCGTGAACCCAGGGGCGTCACATCATAGAAGTAGGGACCCCATAAGAAGAGACCACAGCAGGATTGGAGGGCGCTACGGCAGTGTAGATTTCAGGGTGCTTGTTACAACCACCACAAGTTTGGACACATAGCCGTAGAGTGTCGCAGTGTACTAATAGGAGGCCAGCAGGGCAAGAATTAGGGTTAGCAGTAGCAGAACCAAGGATAGGGCTGAGGCTAGGGCCAGAAATCGAGACATGAGGCATCACCAATAGTTATAACGATTAAGGGGCTAGCAGAACAGGTCAGAGTGATTTAGGAGATTTCTCAGGGACAGATGATCTTGTATACCGTAGAACTCTCAACACAGCAGTCTGCAGCTTTAGGCAGAGTGTTTGCAGTCATACCACGTGATCATGGTGCGAGTGGGGCCATTATAGAAGGTACGTTGCTTATGAACTCATTCCTAGCCTATATTCTTTTCGATTCATGAGCGTCACATTCTTTGATGTCTTATACATTCACGATTAGACTCCAGCTAGTTGCACAGCCTCTAGATATTCCTTTGTCAGTTTCAACCCCTCTAGGTGATGTGTCGTTACTAGAGAGCATCTGTAGGAGATGTGTCGTCAGCTTAGACGAGTTCGAGTTAGTGATTGATTTGATCACTTTGTATTTTTTTTGAGTTTGCCGTGATTCTCGGTATAGATTAGCTATCCTCCTACCATGTTAGTATCGACTGTATTGTAAAAACAGTTAGCTTGCGTCCGATGGGATCGAATTAGTTATAGAGACCTCACAGGGTAACCAGTTTGCGAAGTCATTTCTGGCATACATCGAGGAGGTGTTGTTTCGAGATCAGGGTGCAGATTTGAGCAAGACCAGAGTCATCTTATAGTATGAGGATGTCTTTCAAGACATACCTGTATTACCTCCAGTGAGAGAGGTTAAGTTCTGCATCAAGTTGCAGCCGGGCACATCACCGATCTCTCGTGCACCTTATCGTATGGCACCTACTGAGATGAGAGCTACAGATTTAGCTAGATGAGCTATTGTCTCAGGGTTTTATTCACCGGAGTCACTCTCCGTGGGGAGCACCGGTCCTCTTCGCGAAGAAGAAGGATGACAACATGCGTTTGTGTATTGATTATCGTGAGTTGTATAAGGTCACCATTCGGAACATATATCCACTACCAAGGATTGATGACTTATTCGACTAGTTGCGGGGAGTATAGTGTTTCTCAAAGATCGATCTTTGTTATGGTTATCATCCGTTGCGGGTTCGGGAGATAGATATTCCTAAGACCGCCTTTTTGACTCGGTATGGGTCTTTCAAGTTTCTTGTCATGCCATTTGGGTTGACTAAGGCACCCACGATATTCATGGATTTGATGAACTGAGTTTTTCATTCATACTTGGACAAGTTTGTGATCGTGTTTATCGACGACATCCTTAGTTACTTGAGATCGAAGGCCGAGCATGAGCATCATCTTCGATTAGGCTAGCATTGCAGACTTTGAGGGTACACCAGCTATATGCTAAGTTTAGAAAATATGAGTTTTGGCTATCAGAAGTTAGATTTTTAAGCTATGTCATTAGCATGGAGGGCATTGCAATTGATCCAGCCAAAGTGGAGGCAGTTCTTGAATGGAAGCCGCCGAAGAGCGTAATAGAGATTCGTAGCTTTTGGGGTCTGACCGAGTATTATAATAAGTTTATTTAGGACATTTTGAAGATTGCTACCTTGTTGACAAGCCTTACGAAGAAGGGTGTACAATTTGAAGATTGGAAGGCTTTTGAGACTTTAAAGACTAAGTTGACTACAGTGCTGGTGTTGATCATCCCGAGCAGTGATAAGACCTTTGTGGTCTACACAGATGCATCTTTGTCATGACTAGGAAGTGTTTTGATGTAGACTCAGAGAGTGGTAGCTTAACATTTGCGGCAGCTGAGGACTCATGAGCAGAATTATCCCACCCACAACTTAGAGTTGGCAGCGGTGATCTTCGCACTGAAGACATGGAGATATTATCTTTATAGAGTCCAGTTCAAGTTATTCACCGACCATCAGAGTCTAAACATCTTTTCTCCCAGAAAGAACTCAACCAGAGACAGAGGCAATGGGTCGAGTTCATTAAAGATTATGAATTTGTACTTCGATATCATCCCGAGAAGGTGAATGTTGTAACATACGCGTTAAGTAGGAAGTATCATCATAGGCATGCAGCTTTGAGGTGCTCGTTGTATCAAGATCTACTCACACTTAGTCAGTTTAACATTCGACCAGAGATTTACGGGAGCAGCGCATTTTTAGGTGCTTTAGCCGTACAACTGCCATGGACTGATAAAGAGGTCAGTGCGCAGTTGCAGGACTCTTGGATTAAAACCTGAAAGGGAGAGATTTCCAAAGATCCCAGGGCAGATTAGACCATCAGAGCAGATGGATGCCTTCAGATGAAAGTCCGGTTAGTGGTGCCGAAATATTCCGCAGTTGAAGAAGGAATTATTTGATGAGGCATATCGTACTAGGTACACAATGCATCTAGGCACAACTAAAATGTACAAAGCCATAAAGAGGCACTTTTGGTGGAGCGGCATGCATTGGGAAATTGCGGAGTATGTATCTAAGTTCTTTACCTATCAGCAAGTGAAGGTAGAATATCAGAGACCCGTAGGGTCCCTACAGCCTTTACTCATTCCTGAGTAAAGTATGTAGATATTTCAATGGATTTTATTGTAGGCTTGTCGAGATCTAATAGAGGGAATGATTCGATTTGGGTGATTGTGAATCAGTTGACAAAATTGGCACATTTCTTACCGGTGAAGATGACTTACACGGTTGAGACTTATGTGAGGATTTTCATTCGGGAGATAGTATGATTACATGGAGTTCCGGAGACGATTGTGTTGGATCAAGGCTTAGTTTTTACCTCATATTTTTGGAAGAGCTTCCCGAATGCTTTCGGCAACCAGCTATCATATAGTTGTGCTTTCCACCTTCAAACAGATGGCCAAATAGAGAGGGTCAGCCAAGTGTTGGAGGATATGTTGCGGGCATGTGTTATTAATTTCCATGGTAGTTGGGAGGATCACATTCCATTGATTAAGTTTGTCTACAATAACAATTATCAATCGACTATAAGCATGGCACCTTATGAAGCATTGTACGGGAGGCCTTGTAGATCACCTATTCGGTGGGCAGAGTTAGAGGATAGGTTACTACTTGGGCCGGAGCTCGTGAGGCAAACTACAGAGAATGTAGCGTTGATTCAGGAGTGTATTCTTCTTGCCCAAAGCCGACAAAAGAGCTACGCAAAATTTGAGGCGACGACCAATAGAGTTCCAGCTTGGGGACTACGTTTCATTAAAAGTATCATCGTTGAGTGTGTTAGAACCGTTTCGTATCGGCTAGTGTAGGCATCAAAAATTACCCATGGATTCCCACACGTGGCTCAAGACAGAAAGAAGACGATAATTGTCACTATCCAGGTCACAAAAGCTTAATTAACATCAATGAGCGTATGAAGCAAGTCAACAAACCGTGTGAAGTAAGTCGACAGACCATGTGAAGCAACAAAACAACAATATAGCGATGATACAAACTGATCGGGAGCTATGCTTTGTTTATGAAAGATGAAGCGCCCCTCATGCCCCATCTATTCCACATGTGATTCAACCATGGGAGCTTGTATATCTCCTCGTCGACTTTCATACACACTTTGAATGGCACAATTCCGAGTTCGAAAAACAAAGATACAGTAAAAACAAATGGGACACGTAAAACAGCGCCCCAAGCCTCAGCGAAGACACCACGAGTGCCTCGGCCGTGGCCGAGACACCGCGGATGTCCGCAGGCTCCAAAAAGCAGTTTTACACGATTCTGACCATTTTTCAACCGTTAACCACCTGGATTTGTTTTAACTGATTTAATATCATCCAAGAACGTGATAAAATAGTTACAACTGAGGATAAGATCAAATCGTTCGTTCTTATCTGAAAACAGGGCTCCTGAAGCCTATAAATACAGCCCTAGGGCCTTCATTTGCACATATCTGGAACTCTCGAGCCTCGGCGAAGCCTTGCTGAATTAGAGACTAGAGGAGCATGAGTTTCAGAGAGGAGGAGGAGATTGGATCGAGTTCTTGGACATAAGGAAGAGGAGTTCATCAGATCTATAGACTGGTTCCTTCCCTTGAGATTGTACCTAGCTGCGATCTCAAGAATAGTGGTTATCTCGCTGTTGCCGAGATAATTGCTTTGGTTTCTTGATTCCTTCACGAATCAACAAAACTCTGGATTGATCTGATCGTTTGGTGGTCCATGGATAAACCCCAACACAGGCAAAGATCCTATGCAAGCAGCTGGTGATAAACGTTTACTGCGTGTGTTTTAACGAGAGTTGTAATTTTTTGTTTTCATTGTGTAAGAGTCTTATATAAAGACTATATTTTTTGTTTTTATTATAACGAATGAAGTTATAATGAATACCTTAATGAAAATATCAACTTTCATCCAAAACAAGATGGCGACTATAGCGGGAGCCAACAACCTTACTGCCAAGGTGGTCGTACCGCAGCCGACGATAAAGATCCATATGGCTGAAAAGGTCGAATACGAGTTCGAACAATAGAAGTTTGAGGAGTTGTCTCCTCCTCTTCCTTCTCCAGATCCGCCTCTCCTGGTAAGCACAAGAAGGTGTCCTCCTCCCGGAAGATCCGCTGTTCTTTAGATTTAAAGACCCAAGAAGGCGATCTCCTTGCTATAGCTGCTGCAGTTGCACCTCGTAACGATCCGCCGACATCCGAAGAAGCCAAAGCCACAGATTTGAACATCGTCTTCATTAAGAAGTTGACTGTTGAAGGTGTGCTAACTTTATCGAAGAGGGGCTCTGCTACCAAGAGGATCTAAAGACCAGGAGACGCCAAATGGCTAAACCATCGCCACAGCAAGCTTCGAGAACCTCCTCTCAATCACCTGCTAACAAATGGACTCATGTCAAACTAAATCATTCCACTCTAGAGGAGCACATTCAGAAATGCCGCACACTTCTTGCTCATGCTCGAGTCCCTGTGTGAAAAGCACAAAAAATGCAAAAGGAAGAGGCGGTTAAGAGATCACCAAGATCTAAACAAGTTTGGATGCCAAAGGCCAAATCAGCGCCTAAGACAAAAGTAGGTGATGTTGATCCCCATCCTTCGTCAACTTCGGATCCCGCACCTCCGACAAAGCCTTATGGTAGCGTGGGTCTCTTCAAATTCAGAATTCCATTGAAGGACCACTTGGGTCCTCTACACAAAGATCAAGGAAAAACTCCTGTCAAAGAATGTTTAGGACTGTTAAACAAATCCCAAGAGACTCTTCAGGCTAGGCGTCGTACACAACCTCCCAACAAGACTGTTCCAATAACCGCCCACAAGGGGGTGCGTACAAAAGGCCAGAAGCTCGTCAGGGTTTTACCCTCATAAAGGTGTGATTCCAAACATGTGACTCCTGCAAACGCCAACAAGGCATTACTTATTCAGAAGAAAATGTGTCTGACAGAAGACAACGTTATACCCGATAAATAGCCAATAGGTTGCTCAGGCTATAATACCGATGAGTTATACTATTAGGCTGGGGGTAAGTCTTAAAATAGAGATACCCCAGAAATGGACTCTCACTGTCCTTGTGAGAGGTTTATCAGGGCAGTATTATTAGGATGTAGCTGCCTCAAGACCGCTCCACATAGGATCTCGGTATTCGAGAGGATCTACACTGAAGTGTCGAAGCCCAAATCAAGGTGTTTCCATGAAAGAATATCGGTCATTCGAGACGACAAACTCCCGAAAGTTACCATCAACATGGTCAATAAGGAAAAGTCTCCTATTGTTTCAAGTGGTTATAGCCCCGACTTTTCTACGGGAAGAAGAGTCAATTCGGGAATAGTCCAACTAATGTCTTGACTCTAGCTAGAAGCTGTAGGACATAACGATTACCCGAGAATCCATGAAGGAACCCATTCTGATGATGAACTATCGAACTCTTGTTCTGCAATCGCCTCCGACGATAAAATGTCTAGCGTGGGACAAGCTCGGGAAGTGTTGATGGTTAACACCAAGAAAATGGCCAAAATCATCAATGATGCTTTGGCTAAGCAAAAAGATAACTTCAAGTTCGAATTAGAAATGACCATGATACCGATGAAGGAAAAGCATGACCAACAGATTCGGGCTTTGTCCAATCAACTTGGTGAATCCAACCGTCACAACATTATTAATCAAGCAGGTAGCGATTCAGATGTGAACAAACACCTCGATGAAGATAACCCTCTGACTAACCAAAACACGGGGGGTGGCCCTACTAAAGACAACAACGCTGGGAGTGGTCCCACCGAAGATGACAATGCCGGGAGTGGTCATGTTGTTCCTCTTAAAAATCGTCCAAAGCATGATACAGATGAGGACGAAAAGATGAAAAACCTCGAGGGCAAAATAAACGCTCTAATATCTACTGAAGAGGTGAAGAAGACTAGTGTTCTGTGTTCCTATCCAAGAGAGTGGGAGTCGATCACGTATCCAGCGAAGTTCAACCTGATCAACTTCATGCCGTTCGATGGGAAGGTCTCCCCCACTCAACACTTAATCTACTTCATGTCCTACTTGGGCATGATTTTCGGCAATGAAGCCTTCATGATTCAGTCATTCGTAGGTACCCTTCGTGGGGCTACCTTCAATTGGTACCATCATCTCAAGACTGGAAGCATTAACAGCTGGGACATGGAAAGCTCATTCCTCAGTAACTTCTTTGATGATGACACTGAGGTATTAATCAGGATACTCTTTGATGAGAAACAGGAAGATGAAGGGATGGTCAACGACTTCATCAAGTGCTTACGAAATAAGGCGATGATGTGTCGAGACCTAGTAACAGAGGACTTCATCCTCCAAACCTATCATAATAACCTATCTATTGATATTTTGGAAGTTATAGGAGTAGCACCGTCCAATATCTGGAAAGAGTTGAAGGTGCACGGAGAGCAAGCCAAATGATTCCTCAGAAGGAAGAAGGCCGAGAAGAACCAACCGACGGCTAACCCTCTAAACTTGAACCTGCCTCTCGTGGTAAAGGGAAGACACCTACAATAGTTGTTGATGTTAATCAGACGTTGCAACAACAACCCCGAAGACAGCAAAAGACTTTGGATCTAAGACTCCAAAAAAAGTACTCCTTCAAGGTCGAAGACGTTCCAACCATTTTTGAATGCCTCCTTGAAAATAATAAGATCAAGCTATCACCTATCACAAATCAGGAGAAAGCTAACAATACTTCGGATCCAAAGTACTGTGCATACCACAAAAGGATCCATCATCCCACCAAGGCTTGCTTCGGTCTCAAGAATAACATCCAAACCTAAACCGGCATCATAACGCTAAATTAAGCTAAATGAAGACTCTGACAAGTATAAGAGTATAAACTGTTCCTTCTTACTCCAAAGAGTATACGAGTATAAAATGCTTCTCAATCCTCTAACCGGTGTATGAGGTTAAACTGCTCCCTGCATACTCCAATATATATATGAGTCTAAATTGTTTCCTACATTTGATAGAAAGTTCCTAGAGAATCTTATATTCTTAAGGATAACCCGAACATGTGACTGAGGATAATGTGTTCCTCATTGGACCCAGTTTCACAAAGAAAGTTGGGGATGGATAATTCATGTAATGAGAAGTTCCCGAAAGAATGTTACATGTAATATTATTATGGATAACCCAATCATTACAAACAAAGTGATAAACATCAAACTATCGCTGTTATAGTCCTGACATAGCACTAAAATTTTAAATTCGAACGGGCTATTGTGATTGTCAAATCCCCTTCATTTCAAGATCTCATCATTTGACATCGAAAACCCCTACTAAGTGATTTGTACAAGTCAACACTCCCACTGTGATTTATACTTTCACTCCTACTTGGTTAAACCATTAAACAGTTAGGACCACAACCAAAATCTCCTCTCGATTTTTTCCATGAACGAGAAGTCAACAAATTGAGTGATCAAACCTTTAAACAGTTAGGATCACTCAAACCCCCCATTTGGTCAATCCATCCTACAGTTAGGGCCAAAACCAAAATCTCCTCTTGATTCTTTTCATGAACGAGACGTTCACTTTCAAATCGAGTGATCAAACTTTCCTACAGTTAAGGTTATCTCAAAATACCGCTTGGTCAAACCTTCCTACAGTTAGGGCCAAAACCATAATTCACTCTCGATAAAAGAGAAATTCACTTTTAGTTCAGTAATCAAACCATCCGATAGTTAGGATTATACGAATCTTTTTGATTCTCAGAGTGGATATCTCATTCTTAGTTTCACTCTTTAGATCCTCAAAGTGGAGATCCCACTTTGAGTATCCTTTATAACTGGAGTTAGAATATAAAATTCTTCCTCTCCAGCATCTGGTTCGTCTTTGCCCCAAGGGAAGACACTATTTTTCAACTCCCAAAATCCGTACCTTACACACGCAGAGAATTTTATCCCGAATCCTAAGTAGGGATAAGTCAACGCCTAATATGTGTTGTCAGTTTAGTCTTTCACTGATTGAAGAAGACACCATAACCCAAGTCTGAGGAATTTTATCCCAAATCCTAAGTAGGGATGAGTCAGCACCTAACACGCGCTATAAGTTAGTTTTTGACCGTAAAAGAGGATAAAAGCCTATATATTCGACATTGTGACATGCTGTTATTAATAACACCATAATTCGTGCCTTACACGTGTGGGGAGTTTTATCCTGAATTCTAAGTAGGGATAAGTCAGCGCCTAACACGCGTTGCCAGTTTAGTCTTTCACCGATTGAAAAAGACATCAGAATCTAAGTCTGAGGATTTTTATCCCGAAGCCTAAGTAGAGATAAGTTAGCATATAACATGCGTTGCCGGGTAGTCTATTCCCGTGAGAAAGACGAAGTCTACGTATTTAATATCGTGGCACTAAAAGAGTTAACTCTTTTAGCACAATGTTACGTGCGGAATGGATTTAAATAATCTGCATGCTAGCCCGACTCAAACGGTAGTCGGTAAAGGCTAATCTAACCCGTTGATTGCTGAGAATTTGCCAAAAATTCTATAAATGCAATACTCATTGATGCACCAACTCCATTAATTGGTCTCGTGACTCAAGGATCCGACAACTTCAGGATAAGATCCAGTCATGCAGATGAATCAGCCTTAACAATTAGTCCTACAGCCCTATTATTTGGGACCGCCACACTCTAATGCTTTAAGAGCTTAAACCGTGTAGACTCCAGCAAACGTATGAGTATAAATTATGTTAACGACGGTCAACACGTAGCCATAGATTAATGCCAGTCAACACGTTGCAATGAAAGTCAACGTCGATCGGCACGAAACCATAAGGTCAACGCCGGTCAACGCCGATCAACGCATAATTCTTAGTCAACATAGTCAATGTGTTGTGATGAAAGTCAACACCGATCGATGCAAAACCTTAAGGTCATCGTCGGTCAATGCATAGCTCTAAGTCAACACCAGTCAACGGGTTGTGATGAAAGTCAACGTCGATCAATACGAAACCCAAAGGTCAACGTCGGTCAACACATAGTTCTGAGTCAATACTGGTCAACACATTACGATGGAGATAATCAGTTCAAAGTCAACTTAATGACACGAGCCAAAACCAACTCATTAATTTTGATTCGAGACTTCGACGACGGCCAGACGATAAATGCAGCGCCGAAGAAATTTTAGCTATTCGTCAAAATATTGCAAGACCAAAAATCAAAGAAGTTAAGAATCGAAGCTAACTACAGATCCTTTCTCACCGACCGAAGGTTAGACTAATCACATTCAAAGTATTTCAGGCTCTTCTATAAAAGAAACGAGGCTGAAACACTTTGGAGGGGGTATCTGTAGGCGTCAAAATTTTCCCACGGATTCCTACACACAGCTCGAGATAGAGAGAATATGATAAATGTCACTATCCATATCATAGAAGCTTAATTAACGTCAATGAGCGCATAAAGTAAGTCTACGAACCGTGTGAAGCAACGGAACTGTAGAATAACAAAGATACGAACTGATCGGAAACTACGGTTGTAGGCATCAAAAATTGCCTATAGGCTCTCGCACGTAGTTCAAAGCAGAGAGAAGACGATGATTATCACTATCTGAGTCACAGAAGCTTAATTGATGTTGATGAATAATGAAGTAAGTCGACAAAACATTTGAAGCAACGGAATTATAGAATAGCGAAGATACAAACTGATCGGAAGCTACATTTTTCTTATAAAAGATGAAGTGCCCCTCATGCCCCATTTGCTCCACATGTGATTCAACTATGGGAGCTTGTAGATCTCCTCGTCAGCTTTCATATGCACTTTGAATGGCATAATTCTGAGTTTGGACGATGAAGATACAGCAAAAACAAACGGGACGCGCAAAACATCACCCTAAGCCTTAGCGGAGACACCCTAAGTGTCTCAGCCATGGTTGAGACATCCCAAGTGTCTTGGCCGTGACCGAGACACCGCGGGTGTCTGCATGCTCCAAAAAGCTATTTTACGCAGTTTTGAGCCGTTTTTCGATCGTTAACCACCTGGATTTATTTTAACTGATCTAATATCATCTGAGAATGTGATAAAGTGGTTACAACTGAAGATAAGGTCAAATCATTCATTCTTATCTGAAAACAAGGCTCCTGAAGCCTATAAATACAGCCCTATGGCCTTTATTTGCACATATATGGAATTCTCGAGCCTCGGCGAAGCCCTGCTGAATTGGAGACTAGAGGAGCACGAATTTTAGAGAGGAGGAGGAGATCGGATCGAGTTCTTCAACATAAGGAAAAGGAGTTCATAAGATCTATAGCATGGTTCCTTCCTTTGAGATTGTACCTAGCTGCGATCTCAAGAATAATGGTTGTCTCGCTGTTGCCGAGATAATTGCTTCGGTTTCTTAATTCTTTCAAGAATCAACAAAACTCCGGATTGATCTGATTGTTCGGTGGTCCATGGATTAACTCTAGTACAGGCAAAGATCTCACGCAAGCAGCGAGTGATAAACGTCTATTGCGTTTGTTTTAATGAGAGTTGTAATTTTCCGTTTTCATTGTGTAAAAGTCTTATAAAAAGACTATCTTTTATGTTTTCATTATAACGGCTGAAGTTGTAATGAATACACCAATAAAAATATCAACTTTCACCCAAAGCAGCAAGATCTTCAAGCATCAATGTCAGGTAACAATGTTTTCCATGTTTCGATGCTCAAGAAGCTTTTACGTGATAAGGAGCAGCAGAGAGTGATTGACGTATCAGACTTAGAGATTCAGACTGATTTGACCACTATCGAGATTCCAGTTCGTATTCTTGCTAGAGAGGACAAGAAGCTTAGAATTAAGGTGATTCCTTTAGTGAAAGTTCAGTGAAACCAAAAAGGAGTTGAGGATGTTTCTTGGGAGCGCAAGATAGATATGCGTCACGACTACTCACACCTATTTGAGTAGGTAAAATGTTAGTTCTGACTTGTTTGTGTTCATGCTATATGTATAGCCGCATTTTTACTTAACATTGAAATGGTGATATTAACACTTAGCTCCTAATCATTCGGAACATATGGTATTTAAATGGGGGGTTCCTTGTTTGGATTTTTCATATGACGTATTAGTTCCATTTAATTAGGGGTTAAGAGGGAGTATTTGTATTCTAGATTGTTAAGTGTAAATATCGCTTGTGTTTTATATCTGGGGATTAATGGTGTGAGATGTGTACATGAGGGTTTCCTTAACTGGATTATTCCCTTAACATGCTTTTCTCGTATTATTAATCTCTAAGATACGATTGTGGAATTTCGAGGACAAAATTCTTTTAAGGGTGGGGGATGAATGTAAAACCTTGCAAATTTCTAAAAATATTATGATAAATAGTGATAAATGATTTCTATCATGTTTGATATTATTCTATGATGAATGAGTATGATAGTGAATGATTTGAGATCGTTTGAATACATATACGAGAGTAAACGGGTGAAAAAAATGCAAACATGTACAAAACCTATAACTCAGGTTGTGCTCTGGTCGGTCGATCAACCAAAGCTGATCAATCGACCGATGTCACTGTATCGGTCAATCAATCTTTGGTGATCAGTCGACCGATCTTTGTTGATCAGTCGACCAACGGGAAATTCCCAGTTTGACTGGATTTCTTGTTTCGGGTCGGGTTGATTTATTTCGAGTTTGTTAGCACATATATGAATATATTACATAAAAATTTCTCTTTTACAACATATTTCTAAACCCTAGAGCATATTTTGGTGAATTTTGAGAGATTTGTGAAGCAAATGCCGAGAAGAGGGAGAGATCCTTGGCGTTTTGAGGACTTGTTCTCTTACACCCTTGGGTTTTTTCAATAGCGTTTTGAGGCGAGTTTCATCTCCTCCAATCTCATCCCCATTTTTGTTTGATTTTTACTAAGTTTTATTTAGTTTTATTGGGTCTTTAAACCTAGTTTAAGTATAAAAATTTCTCTTTTAAGGTATGTGATACAAAGATTTGATCTTTTTAATTTTAAAGGTTATAAATGAATTCTCTGTTTTTAATTCAAGCTCTGAAATAAATTTAACATGAGTTTTCGTTGAGATCTATTGGCTTTCATGATGTTTCTAACGAACATGACTATGTAAGGGTTGATATAATCCGTATATTAATTATGTTTCATGTAGTTAATTGAACCCTAATCACATTAAACAAGATTTTATATTTGTGTTTTACCTATATTATATCAATTTTTTTACATAGATGTGAATCTACATATTACCCAAAACAATTTACAGGAACCTGATAAATTGCCTCTGGTCAGTCGACCGAAGACTAAGCGTTAGTCGACCGATCAAGTCGTACCCGCATGTGCCTGTTTTGCACATGAAGTCGGTCGACCGAAGTGTATTAACCAATCAACCAGCCTGTGTGAGTTTGTGATTTGGTTATTTTCTTTGACACGTGAGTCGATCATTAATACGAAGTTTGGGTCCACACATCGAGATACGTGCTTGGAAACTAGAGTACGCGTTTTGGAGTTTGCGATTACATGAGCATTTGGAGGTGCGTGGCATACTTTTTGAGTTGTCATAATAGATAGTAACATATATTGCATTCATGATTGTGTGGATGCCTGAGTGAGATAGTTAGTATTTTCCGCAATGAGACCCTAACTGGACAACACTCAGAGTGTGTTAGTTTATATCCCGCAATAGATCATGGCTGGACGACACTCTACGTTGCATCATTCTAGAATATAGTAACTTTTCTATCTCCGCAGAATGATTGAGTATGGTGGTTGTTACCACAGGATATTGTGAATGCCATACAAGAGCATCGTTATTCTAGATAGAGAATTGCAAAGATTGCACTCATGATCACATGTTAGTTACCCTAAGGTAGGGTATGTAAAACCCCGTAAATTTGAATATTTTATGATAAATAATGAGAAATATGTTATATGGTGAAAAATAATATATTTTGGTGTATGGATATGATAAAAATTGATTTGAGATTAATTCAATGTATATTTGTGAAGATATGAGTGCAAATGCACAAAACATGCACAAAGGCCAAAAGAGTGAAAATCTGAGAATAATGACCAGTAATGAGTTTTTATATTTTTGCACACCGATGAGGTTAGAATTTGGAAACGTGTAAAAGACCAAAGTTGTAGGTCTCTTCAACAGCTTTCTAACAAGTCTTAGATTACCGCATTCCGAGGTCGTATGAGAAAGTTATAACCAAAATACCAAAGGGATATTTTCCTAGTCAGACTAGGTTTCCTGGTTCGGGTCTAACAGGTTTGTTTCGGGTTTGCCTCTATATATACCTGTATTTTTCACGAAAACTCCTTTCTTTTATCATATCTAAGAACCCTAACAGCCACTAAACCCCATAAACCTATTTACCACGGAACGATTGAGTAAGAGTAGTACAATAGTATCGTTATTTCATGTATCCGGAAATAGGGAGATAAAACATATTTGCCACAGAACGATTGAGTAAGAGTATACAATAGTATCGTTATTTTATGTATCCGGAAATAGGGAGATAAAACCTTTTTGCCGTAGAATAATTGAGTAAGAGTATTACAATAGTATTCCTATTATATGTATCCGGAATAGGAAAATAATAAACCCTATTGCCGCAGAACGATTGAGTAAGAGTATTACAAAAGTATCGTTATTACACGTATCCGAAAATATGGAGATGAAACCTATTTGCCGCAGAACGATTGAGTAAGAGTATTACAACAGTATCGTTATTATATGTATCTGAATAGGAAAATAATTAACCATATTGCCGCAGAGCGATTGAGTAACGAGCATTACAAAAGTATCGCTATAGTACAAGATGATCCACACATAGATAATTGATCAGCTGTTAGTTTTACTTCCCAGATAGATTGCCCGTGAGTAGGGTATTTTCCTTTGAGAATTTTATACACCCGTTATGGATGGCAGATATATTTGTTGTAGCTTAGTTGGTATCCTTTTATATTAGAGCAGGTTACTCGGACGTAATTCGAGATGAGATGATTATTCTTTATGTTGAAGATTGGAGTATTTATCATTGACTATTTGTTTTTCATTCATAGAGACTTATATGAATGATTTGATATATGTATGTACTGACTCTATTTTCTTATATACTCCTACCCCTTCCTCTAGGGAGAGATAGTGATGATCTCGCTAGCGCTTTGACGCTCGTTGTTTTTCCCCCCTTTCAGGTAGCGAGTCTGGCGCACGGAGAGTCACAGGTTGATGGGACTTCTTAGTTGTCCATTTAGTTACTTATCATATTTTATAGTTATTGTAGAACTCCACATGTAGTTGATTATTTTCAGAATCTAGATTGGTATTTTGTTTCATAGAGTTGAGAGCTATTGTGAGACTTTGTTTATGTGACTCATTGTATTTGAAATTCAATTCAGACATAGAGATATGTCTATTTTATTCCAGTTGGGCTCATTATTGATTTTTCTTATGCTTCTTCTGTGTATATCCAGTGTTGTCTTATTTCTATTATTTTACCTGTCTGTACCTTCACCTATTTATTGTTTCCACTAGAGAGATAGTGATTGTGATGGTGAAACTTGTCATAACATGGTGGTTGGTGCTTGACAGGTTTGACAATCCGGGTTTCACCTGTGACTGCAGCCTTGTGTGAACCATGGGGCGTCACAGTTGGTATCAGAGCTCTAGTTCCAGCATCCTTAGGATCATTCCTGTGTCAAATTGTGGAGCTAGGATAGAGTTTTCTAGGATTCACATATAGAGTCCGTTAGGAATTCCTAGAATGAGTGAGGACGATATGTGCGTATATATTAAAATTTCAAAAAAAATTTATGACAATTATTTTATGTTGATTTAAAGTATTTGCGTGAATACTATATGTTATGAATACGTATTGTGATACGTTATATATATGTATATATGTATGCGAGGATCTTCATTCGGGAGATTGTTAGATTGCATGGAGTTTCGGAGACGATTGTATCAGATCAGGGCTCAGGCATCACATATCATTTTTGGAGGAGATTCCATGATGCTTTTGATGGTCAGTTGTCATTTAGCAGCGTTTTTCACCTCCAGACAGATGGTCAGACCGAGAGGGTGAATCAGATCTTAGAGGACATGCTGAGAGCATGCATTATAGATTTTCAGGATAGCTGGGAGGATCACATCCTATTGATTGAATTTGCATATAATAATAGTTATTAAGCTACCATCAGGATGACACCGTATGAAGCTTTGTACGGGAGACCTTGCAGATCACCTATATGTTTGGCAGAGTCAGAGGATAGTTTATTGATTGGTCCAGAGTTAGTTAGACAGACCACAGAGAAGGTGGCATTGATTCGAGAGAGCATTCTTACGGCACAGAGTCGGCAAAAGAGCTATGCAGATCAGAGGAGACGACCTTTAGAGTTCCAGGTCGGAGACTCAGTTACGTTGAAAATATCACCGATGAAGGGCGTTCAGCGATTCGCTAGACAGGGAAGCTTGCCCCGAGATATGTTAGTCTTTTCAGGATCATCGAGCGCATTGGAGCTATTTCTTACAGGTTAGATCTTCCAGCATCGATGTCGAGTATTCACGATGTCTTTCATGTTTTGATGCTTAAGAAGCATCTGCGGGATGATGAGCAACGGAGAGTGATTGATTCACCAAAGATTGAGATTCAGGATGACTTGACTACCGTAGAGATTTCGGTATGCATACTTGCTAGAGAGAATAAAAAGCTTAGGAATAAAGTCATTCCATTAGTGAAAGTTCAGTGGAACCGGCAAGGATCCAAAGAGATTTTTTGGGAGAGCGAGGAAGATGTTCGTCGCGACTACCCGCACCTATTTGGACAGTTATGATGTTAATAAATTCTTATGCTTATATGCTTTGATAGTAGTCTTTATCTATGTTATTTAGTCACATTTATATTTATCTTTAACACTAGAATGGAGATATTGTCACCTGATCCTTAATCATTTGAAACATATGGTATATACATGAGGGTTTCCTTGTTTGGATTATTTCGCTCGACGTACCAATTTCGTTTAACTAGGGATTTATGGGAGAATGTTTGCATTCTAGGTTGTTAACTTTAAATATCATTGTGCTAATACTATGAGATGGGTGCAGAAGGAATTCTTAATATGAATTACACTTTCTTATTGTATTTTCCCAGTTTTTAAGCTTTGAGATGCGATTGTAGAATTTCGGGGATGAAATTCTTTTAAGGGGGAAGAATGTAAAACCCCGTAAATTTGAATATTTTATGATAAATAATAATAAATATGTTATATGGTGAAAAATAATATATTTTGGTGTTTGGATATGATAAGAATTAATTTGAGATCAATTCAATGTATATTTGTGAATATATGAGTGCAAATACACAAAACATGCACAAAGGCCAAAAGAGTGAAAATCTGGGAATAATGACCAGTTATGAGTTTTTATATTTTGCACACCGATACGTTTAGAATTTGGAAAAGTGTAAAAGACCAAAGTTGTAGGTCTCTTCAACTGCTTTCTAACAGGTCTTAGATCACCTCATTCCGAGGTCATATGAGAAAGTTATAACCAAAATACCGAATGGGTATTTTCCTAATCAGACTAGGTTTCCTGGTTCGGGTCTAACAGGTTTGTTTCGGGTTTGCCTCTATAAATACCTGTATTTTTCACAAAAACTCCTTTCTTTTATCATATCTAAGAACCCTAACAGTCATCAAACCCCCATAAACCTATTTGCCGCAGAAAGATTGAGTAAGAGTATTACAATAGTATCGTTATTTCATGTATCCGAAAATAGGGAGATAAAACCTATTTGCCGCAGAACGATTAAGTAAGAGTATTACAATAGTATCGTTATTTTATGTATCCGAAAATAGGGAGATAAAACCTATTTAACGCAGAATGATTGAGTAAGAGTATTACAATAGTATCGTTATTATATGTATCCGGAATAGGAAAATAATAAACCCTATTGCCGCAGAACGATTGAGTAAGAGTCAGGACCGGCCCTGAGCTAGGGCCACCAGGGCTACAGCCCGGGGCCCAAAGCTGAGGGGGGCACATTGTCATTCTCCCCCACTGACCGCAAGAAGAAAGTCCTCTCTTGGTCCCCCACACCGCAAGAAGAAGAAGAGTGATAAAGTAACCTTTTTTCTCATTCTCCCCCGCCATTAAAAGGAGGCATCAACAACTAAAAAGGGATCTGAATCTCAAATCTCACATAAGAAGAAAAAAAAGAGGAAAGAAATAAAAAAAAGTTGGGTTCATTTTTGGGTGCAGCAGTTATTAAGGCTCTGCACAGCGCCGCACCACCGAAAGCGACCTCAGCAGGCAATCACAACGCCATTTTCCTGTACCCTAATCCTTTTTTTACATAATAGTCCTTTTACGACTTAAATTTTTAATTAATACCCCAAATCATTAAGTTGATATTCAGTCCCTCAAATCCGATTTTCTATATCAAACTAGTCTGGTTTGATTTGGATCTGTTTTACTTAATTCTTTACTAGCATTGAACTTTGCATACTCTATTTAGGGCCACAAATGCAACATTACGAAAAATGTTATATTCTCATGGAACGAATTACATGTGAACCCTTTTTTAGTTCGTTTGAGTCATGCATCGACTTAAAAGCATAGATCTTAAAATTTCACAGTAACAAAATAGCATTAAAACATAATCTATTTAAACATTATCCTTGTGTAAATATCTCAAAAAGAGGGGTACTATTAGGGGCGCATATAGTCCTGATACAGCTTAGATATGATACTCATTATATCCGTATCCGCTCATCAATCACGGATATGGATATGAATATACCTCTGTAAGAAAGTTTCATACTAATATTCGCCAAGATCAGATATGAATATAATTATGTATGCAAATATATAGGACGATATACATGTTTGATATAAAATGGTTATGGGAAAACAAGATAAATTTAAAAAACTTATAGGTCATATGATGCAAGAGAGTTGACTAACGTGTTTGTTATATTTGAAAAGTTAAGATTACATATCTTGATCATCAAAATTAACCTCAAATCTAAGGATTAAAACTGTTATATTTGTGTTTTTTTTTTCCAAAGCTTTAGGAATTTCTTTTGTGGGCTATTTGTGAATATGAAATATACTAGGAAATTGTGGTGTCCAACAGGAAACAAGGGGAGATGGGTCTCTGCCGTTTTGTCTTGATAATTTATTTGTTTAATTTGTATAAAGGGGCACATTTGAGAAAATTTGTCCTGGGCCTTAGAAAACCCAGGACCGGCTCTGGTAAGAGTATTACAAAAGTATCGTTATTACACGTATCCGAAAATATGGAGATGAAACTTATTTGCCGCAGAACGATTGAGTAAGAGTATTACAACAGTATCGTTATTATATGTATCTGGAATAGGAAAATAATTAACCATATTGCCGCAGAGCGATTGAGTAACAAGCATTACAAAAGTATTGCTATAGTACAAGATGATGCACACATAGATAATTGATCAGTTGTTAGTTTTACTTCCCAGATAGATTGCCCGTGAGTAGGGTATTTTCCTTTGAGAATTTTATACACCCGTTATGGATGGCAGATATATTTGTTTTAGCTTAGTTGGTATCCTTTTATATTAGAGCAGGTCACTCGGACATAATTCGAGATGAGATGATTATTCTTTATGTTGAAGATTGGAGTATTTATCATTGATTATTTGTTTTTCATTCATAGAGACTTATATGAATGATTTGATATATGTATGTACTGACTCTATTTTCTTATATACTCCTACCCCTTCCCCTGGGAAGAGGTAGTGATGATCTCGCTAGCGCTTTGACGCTCGTTGTTTTTCCCCCCTTTCAGGCAGCGAGTCTGACGCACGGAGAGTCGCAGGTTGATGGGACTTCTTAGTTGTCCATTTAGTTACTTATCATATTTTGTAGTTATTGTAGAACTCCACATGTAGTTAATTATTTTCAGAATCTAGATTGGTATTTTGTTTCATAGAGTTGAGAGCTATTGTGAGACTTTGTTTATGTGACTGGTTGTATTTGAAATTCAATTCAGACATAGAGATATGTCTATTTTATTCCAGTTGGGCTCATTATTGATTTTTCTTATGTTTCTTCTGTGTATATCCAGTGTTGTCCTATTTTTATTTTTATTTTACATGTCTGTACATTCACAGATTTATTGTTTTCACTAGAGAGATAGTGATTGTGATGGTGAAACTTGTCATAGCATGGTGATTGGTGCTTGGCAGGTTTGACAATCCGGGTTTCATCTGGGACTGCAGCCTTGTGTGAACCCTGGGGCATCACAGGGTATAACACTGAGAAAATCATACATGGCATATTCTATGCGAGATGATTTTATCAGATGTTTATTCTGGTGACTATGTTATTTACCTAAGGGTAGTGTGTTTTAACATGACCTATATCGGTGGAGGTTTGAAGTTGTATTTTCTTTTATTTATTATTTTATGCATAGGATTTAGAGTTGGTATTTAGCGATCCATAACTTGAAATACGAGGTATATACATGAGGGTTTTCTTATTTGGATTAATTTACTCGACGTGCACATTCTCGTATTGTGGATTTCTAAATATCAATCTCTGCTTTGTTCAGGATAGATAATTTTATATCTATATATACTAATATTTATTTTCATATATATACTCCTAACCCCCTTTCCCTTGGGAGCAGTGGAGATGATCTCGCTAGCACTTTGACACTCATTGTTTCCCCTCTTTTCGGATAGCGAGTCAGGCGCACAGAGAGTCACAGATTGATGGAGTTTCATCTTAGATTCTATCATTATTTATATTTATAGTTATTCAGAGCTACGCAATGGTTTATGATTTGGTTTCAAATATGTATAGTGTATTTCATTTTGTAAAGGCTGAGTACCTTAGTACTATTTTATTTGACTCTATGTATTTGGATATTTCATATTTTTTTAGATTTATCAGTTTTATTTTATTTTATTCAGTTGGAACATGATTATAAGTATTTAGATAGCTCTTACCATTATCATGTTCATTGGTAGTATTACCTTATTCTATCTGCTTTATACCTACACTTGTTGTTTGATTCCACTAGAGAGATATTACTGTGATGGTGAAACATGTTGTTTTTACAGTGTGTGGTGCATAACCGATTTAACATCCTTGAGTTCACCTTGGATTGCAGCCTCGTGTGTAACCAGAGGCGTCATATGGAGATCAGCAAAGACAGAGATAAGGGAAGAATTTGTTTGATATAGGTGGCTTATTTAAAGAATGGGCTACAGCGACTTAATGTCAGTATGGAGACGAAGCCAGTCAGTGTACCTTTGGGAGCTCATTTGAAGCTTTCAGCCGATCATTCACCAAAATCAATTGAAGAAAGAGATTTGATGTCGAAGACTCCTTATGCGAGCGCAGTAGGAAGTTTGATGTACGTCATGGTATGTACGAGACCAGATTTGTCACAGGCAGTTAGCATGGTTTCACGATACATGCACGACCAGGGTCCGAGTCATTGGGATGCCGTGAGGTGGATATTAAGGTATATTCGAGGTACTCTCAATGTTGGTTTGGTGTTTGAATGGGACACTGGTGGTATTAGTTACGTTGTTTTGGACTATGCCGCTGATTTGGATAAGCGCCGGTCGACGACAGGATATGTGTTCACTTTGACCCGTGCGTCGGTGTATTAGAGATGCACCTTGCAGTCTACAGATTCTTTGTCGACGATAGAGGCAGAGTGCATAGCTATTACAGAGGTTGTTAAGGAGCCAATTTGGCTTCGAGGACTTTTTGAGGACCTTGGTGTTTCACAGCGGTCAGCCACCATTCATTATGATGGCATGAGTGCTATCTATCTGGCAAAGAATTAGGTTTTCCATGCAAGGACGAAGCACATTGACGTTCGTTATGACTTCGTCTGAGATGTTCTTGAAGATGGGGATGTGAAGCTCGTGAAGATCAACACAAAAGACAATCCAGCAGATATGCTCACAAAGATGGTCCCTAGCAACAAGTTCGGTTATTGTAGAAGCTTGTTGCAGATTTGTGCTTGTTGAGGTCTTTCGAGGTTATTTGGATGAACTACAGGCGGCTTGATCCGTTGGGAGAGGGGGTATGTAGGTAACCGTATTGGTGCAGCCGGATTTGGAGAGATGACGCATTGGTGTTCTTGTTGGTGTCGGCTCAGTTTTGGGAACACTTTGCCGAGGTGGAGAATTGTGAAAGCAAAATTCGAATTAAGCTACAATAAATGTCTCTGTTCGATCGATTGATGAATAGTATTAGTCGACCGATAACATGCATGTTACAGGGCTAGAAAACATCGTTCTGGTCAGTCGACCGATCCACCGAATCGTCGACTGATGGAGACTTATCGGTCGATCGATAGAGTTTTTTAGTCGACCGATAGCGGTTAATTGGGCTGAATTGATTCCTAGCCTGTTTTGGATTTGAGTTTAATATAATTAGAAACACGCTTTTTAGGGTTATGTAAGAAGCGTTAATCAGAGAAAATTGGTTGTTTTGAGCACTTTGAGAGGGAGATTATTTGTTGGTGAGTGAGATATTTTGGTTAGTGTTATTTTGAGTGTTTGAGAGAATTGTAACACATTGTATTTCTCCTCGTATAGTGAAATCTCTCCATCCTCTCTCCGTGGACACAGGCAAATTGCCGAACCACATAAACTCTCTGTGTTTGTGATTAATTTTGGTGGTTCGATTGTGGAGTGCAGTCGTTTGTGATTCTTCCGCCGGGCGCAAGAAGTTCATATATCAAATAAAGTAAACTAAATCTTTAAATTTAAAATAAAACCACAAAGGACTAACTATAAACATAATCAGACAGAAAAAGATAGACTCAACATGACGAGCACGAACCACTTCACAGTTGATCGCAGTGCGCGGGCATGAACGACAGGCTCTCCTTCTCTAAATCATACAATATCTGCATATTCTGCTGCTGAAAGTTCCCAATTATCGACATCCCCGAGGACCCCATCACCGTCAAGCAAAGCAGACCCGTACTCGAATCAAGAACCATGTAGTTCTCTCCGGGCAAATCAAGATCAGCTCCCTCAAAGTGAAACACCAGCTTTGGCACCTCCACGTCCACCGCCGACGAATCCTTCGGCATCTGGAAGCAGAGATCGAGCCCGACGTCTGACCCATCAGCGACCTGCAGCTTAACTTGCGACAGAAACGCTTTCTTCAGCGGTTTGTAGGCCAACGTGTCCAGGTAAGTGATCGATGTGCCGGAGTCTATGATCAGACCTCCAGTCCCGTCGTCTTGAAGAGCGAACGCCGTGCTCGGAAAACTCAGCAGGGTTTTCCCGACGGTTATCCCTTTTAGATTGACATAGTAGAAAGATGGCTGAACGCTGTTCTTTGCTAAAGGGGTGGTTTTGATAGCACTGCCGTTCAACTCGGCGAGGGACCCGAAAAGAAGCGGGCTTTTCTTTGACGTGTCGTCTAAAGAAGTGAGGCAATAAGAGAACTTCCCGACGTTGAGTTGCGATGCTAGAGACAACGGGCCTCGACCGAGCCCCACGAGGCCGGCGCCCTGCGAGAATCCGGACCCTTGGTTGGTGTCGCCGCAGCCAAAACCAATGTGGGGAGTCTTGACTGACCCGAGCGTGAAGGTCTCTGAGCCAAGAACTCCCTGCGTCGACGAGTTGTCACTATAGGAGTAGAGATACTCGCAGCTGCTGTCTGAGTTGCACATTGAGGTCGGGAGAGTGGAACAAAGGTCGCCTGTGCACGGGAGCGCAGAATAGGTGGAGGATTTCTTCGGGTCGAAAATTTGGGTTGACTGGTAGAAGCACTCGACACAGGGCTTGCACTGTGTCCAGATTAGGTCGCTGCCCGTGTCCACGATGGCAGAGAAGGGTACGGACGGAGTGCCAATCGCGAGGTCCATGAGGAACTCGCCGTTGCCGGCATGGACCGAGGATCGGATGTTGTTGATTGACGCGGACGAAGCGGCAAGGTTCGACGTGTTAGCGTGCAGGCCGGTTAGCCTGGCCATCCTATGGTGGCTCCTAACTGTTGCCCGCTGGATGCGCTCGAATTTGGTGAGATTTTGACCAGAATCGACATGGGTGAGCTCTACACGAAAGGATCGAGACGAGGATGACGTCGGAGAAACAACTGCTAAGAGAAGGGTTAGAAGCAGTGGCATGATTGATCTCCCCATTGAGGATGAAGATGAAGAAGATGGAGGAAGTTAGCTTAGCTAACTTGTTTATGTACTGTGAGTTGATTTGAGTTTGAGAGGATTCAATTCTTTGGTCAGCCGTTAAGGAGTCTACAGGTCTCATCTTGTTTAAATGAGAGGATTCAATTCTTGTTTAAATGAGTGCACGTAGGTGTCATTTAGGTTTTGACTTTTGTGAGGTATTTATTCGTTGAACCTATTCAATGAATTGATAATGGACTTATTTGGGAGGAGACTCAGCATGAAACATCAACAACGAGAGAAAGGAACGTCCCACCTAGCAATTCTAAAAATTACCCCACCATTGTCACAAATAATAGCTAGGGTGAATTACACTAAACTCCCAAGAACTTTCAGAGCTAGGGTGAATTACACTAAACTTCCAAGAACTTTCAGCGTTTCGCAGTATGCTCTTATAATTTTCAAAATCAAGCTCAACCACCAATAACTTTGAAATTACAAACAAAAAATCCTATAAGTTTGCCCATTTTGCAGATTCCCTATAAATTAGAACTAGAAAAAGACATAAAAGACATATTACCGAACAATTTTAGTAAAAACTAAAAATAAAACTAAGATTCGAGACTCCAACCTAGACATGAGCAAAGAGGAGAACGAATAAAAACCACAATAGATTTTTATTTTTAGGGTTCAAAATATATAAAAATGCCATAATGAAAGGGTTTTTCTTATTAATTTAAGGGAAGGTCAGGACATCAAATGATGTGTGTTGTACATGTCCTGTGAAAGATAATGGTGTCAACTTTGGTAGTTTTCGACATAATTTATTTATAATGTGATTTTGAAAGGTTATTGACTGTTTACTACAAAAGGCTAAAAATTCCTGGAGGTTAAGTGTGATATACCCTTATAATTAGTGTGATATACCTTTATAATTACTATGCTAAAATCTGAGGGAGTGAGATGAATAACTTTTTAATCGAGCGGATTAGATGTAGTTTTCCTAGTTTTTTTTATTAGTATAGTATAGATTTCATTATCTCTCTCTCATTTTCATTCACGATTCCATTTAATTTCATATGATTATAGTTTCATTTTTTTTTTTTTTGAGTCGTGATCTAATGTTGCTTTTATTGTTTGACCCGTCTTTAATTTAACACATGACTATTTTCCCTTAATTTAACACATGATTATAGAATAAAAGCAATTCATTCTTCCATAATGCCTGAAGTCTAGAATACCTTACAATAAAGAATCATGTTAATTACAAAAGAGAGTAGAATTAAAACTAGAAGAGATTCTTGTATTATCCATCTCCAAGCCTTCATCTCACACAGAATATAAAGAAACCATTAATGATGGCTTGGCATGCTAGGGTTATTTTTTCAAAATGGGATTCCCAAAAATATTAATTTAGAAAGTTGGAATGCTTCCTTGTCAGACTTTCCTCATCTACAATGGGAAAGTCTCTTGACAATTAAAAAGTGGAAAAGAATTTTTTTTGAGGATTTTAACAGGCTAGAATTAAAAGATATTGAATCTTGTAAATACTACTATTAATTATTGGTCATGACTCATACTGTAGAATCATGTAGCTATAGATATTTTTTCATCCTCTTGTGTCTTTAACGTGCTTTGTCACTCTACCATTTGGACACATTTCCTATTTATACAACATTATATTATGTTTGTCAAAGGTACCACATGTTGTGCTTACAACTTAAACAGTATATCAAACATGTAAGATGGAGACGTTGGCAAGCAATGTATGTGTTGGTATGCCTAGAACTTTTATGTGATGTGATATCTGCTTAATTTGTTCGCAGGTGTCAATTCACTTATTTAATTTCTTTAATTATTTCTATTTTTAATTGAAAGATGTAGTTTTCCTAGTTTTTTTTATAGTATAGTATAGATGGGGGAAGGTGTTATTTATGGGGGGAAGGGAAGGAAAATAGTCATGTGTTAAATTAAGGTAGCTCAAACAATAAAAGCGACGAGAAATAAGTACTACGGAGTCAAGCACTAACATCACATGTGCAAAGCTAATTATTCAATGTGTTCCCAAAAAGCATGACTACGGACATGCTTGAACAATTAATGTTAGAGATGATTATAATAATATTAGACTATCTTTTCTCTAACATCATGTGGATATATGAACAATAAGGTGGAGAGGGGTTTTGAACTCATATTTTATTTTAAAATAAAAAAATCAAAAATAAAACAGGAGGAGAGTATCAACTTGTGTTGTTTGCATTGGTGTTATTTTATGCATATATATAATTTTATATATAATTTTACATAACTATTATAATTAAAAGATATGATAATAATATTCTCATTACTCAATTATCTTAATGTACTTGTGGTTGTAACCATACCCTGCACATTTACGCCTGCGGTGAAATACATATAGTTTGTAGAGAATGAAAAAAATTATTTGTACCAATTTGGACACATTTCCTATTTATACAACATTATATTATGTTTGTCAAAGGTACCACATGTTGTGTTTACAACTTAAACAGTGTATCAAACATGTAAGATGGAGACGTTGGCAAGCAATGTAATTGTTTGTATGCCTAGAACTTTTATGTGATGTAATATCTGCTTAATTTGTTCGCAGGTGTCAATTCACGTATTTAATTTCTTTAATTATTTCTATTTTTAATTGAAAGATGTAGTTTTCCTAGGTTTTTTTTATAGTAGAGTGTAGATGGGGGAAGGTTTTATTTATGGGGGGAAGGGAAGGAAATAGTCATGTGTTAAATTAAAGGTAGCTCAAACAATAAAAGCGACGAGAAATAAGTATTAAAGCCCTAACATCACAGTTGCAAAGCTAATTATTCAATGTGTTCCCAAAAAGCATGACTATGGACATGCTTGAACAATTAATCTTAGAGATGATTATAATAATATTAGACTATCTTTTCTCTAACATCATGCGGATATATGAACAATAAGGTGGAGAGGGGTTTTGAACTCATATTTTATTTTAAAATAAAATCAAAAATAAAACAGGAGGAGAGTATCAACTTGTGTTGTTTGCATTGGTGTTATTTTATGCATATATTTAATTTTATATATAATTTTACATAGCTATTATAATTAGAAGATATGCTAATAATATTCTCATTACTTAATTATCTTAATGTACTTTCACAGGTGGTTGTAATCATACCCTGCACATTTACGCCTATGGTGAAATACATATAGTTTGTAGAGAATGAAAAAAAGTATTCGTACTAATTGGTATTGCTCGACGGAAATACATATAGTTTGTCAATATTTCCCCGGAAGCATCATCGTCTGGAGAGGCATTTTGTTCTCTTCAGTTCGCTACTGGTTTTAATTCATGTGAGATTGGTATTGCTCGACGACAAACCCAAATGCGCTCTTCAGATTCACGATTGAGTTACGGCAATTTAGAAAGTTGAATCAACTAATATTCCTTCCCTATTACTTGTATAGTGAGAACATAATTTTGTTGGAAACCAACATTGTTTGTAACTTGGTAGCGGGGAGTACTCATTATCATATTGTTTGTAACTTGAGAGAACCTAGGTGTTACCAGCTTCACAAGAGCGTCACCAGTGATTGTTGTACTTGTAACCTACATCCTTATTTCTTAGCAATCAACCATCGATCTATCTAATTATAATCCAGTAAGGAACGGTGTTGTGCGCAGCGGAAATTTCGGCAGAGTTTCTGGTGCACAATCAGAGAGAAAGATCGATAAGAATTCTTGTTTCTCAAAGGGAACAAGAATTTGAAGCCTAATACCCCATCAAAGTGGGATATTTGCTCTTCCTCTCGTCAGCTCTAGGACTGCGCGTCGAGGGACCCTAAATCTATTACAATGGCCACAAACTCAAACAACCAATTTTTACGTGGTTCGGCAAACTGCCTACGTCCACGGGGCAAGGAGGGGGATCTACTAATAGAGGGAAAGAGAATACAAATAGGGTTTACAATCTCTCAATCTAAACCCTCACACAATCTCTCAAACCCCTCACACAATTATCTCTCTCAAAAAGATGCACAAAACCCTAAAAGAGACTATAAAAAATCTCCTCAACTGCAGCCGCAAAACAAAGCTCCGTGCACTTGTTTTCCCCCTCTGCAATTGACGAATTTTTCTCCTCTGCCGGCTTGCACACGCAACCTCCACCGCCTCCTGCACAAAAAACCTAGGGTTTTATTTTCGCGTGCATTTATAAGCACGAATTGTGAACTCGGGTGGGCAATTGGTTTCGGTTTTTGCTTCCATTCACGTGGTTTCTTTCCCCAACCAATCTAATCACGTGGTCCCCCCCACGTGCTCACAATTCTCCACCTCGGCGAAGTTTTCGCAAAACTGAGTCGACACCGACCAAATCAAATGCCTCACTTGTTGTGTCCAGTACGAAGTGAAACAATTCACGACAACAGACTCAATCCATAACAAGTCGAGAACCCAAATGAGAGTGCAAACACTCTCCAAATATCGGTATCAGCTCACCAAATCGATCTCACCCCATCAAAATCCAACCCGGCTGCATCATAAAGACTGCCTACGTATCCTCTTGCGCAAGGAATCAAGCCTTACGTAGTTCACCCAAATGGCCGCGAACGACCTCAAACCACTAGAAGAGTTCGCAACCCTTCTCCAATATCATCTACTCTGCGGCTGATAGCACCTCCAATGGCCTCAAACACCTCCACCTGAGGTGAACCAATGGTCATATCTAAACTGCATCTATCAGTTGCACTCGAGTCAAAACCCAACTCATCATCTGCATCCGAATCCAAATGACTTCCACGCTGTGTCACCTCAGCTGGAATCCCAACCAATGCAGAATGATCTGGAGTAATCTTCACCCGATGTGGAGTAGCATCAATCTCCACCCGCTGCGATACCTCTAAGGTCTGTCCAAAACTCTCCACCTGCTGAGAGTCAATTGGCTTCCTCATCGAAGCCTCAACCAAAGTGACACTACCAGACCTAACACCCAATTGTGTTTTACCTCCTATCACAGCAGTTGACAACTCTTCAATAGGATGACCCAAATATGTCGAAGCCTCTGTCCAGAAACTCTTCTGCAAACCATTGCTCGACCACCAACACCGTTCCTCCTCCAGCAAGGTACGGTTCTCCAAATTTGTCACTCTATTTAGTTGTCCCAAGATTTCCTTTTCAACGAAGTGTCTCGAAATGCCGTGAGCTCGGCTCTAATACAGAAATAGGTCCATCTTGTACCTCCCACCAGAATGGAGTACCTTCACCTTTCTGTCTATCACACACTTCTTCAATCTGTTGGATACTAATAGGACTTTCTCCAAAGGGGATTTGGTTGCAACCCAAACACACCTAGAACAGCCACCAACAAAGGAAACCAAACTTCTATTACCTCCCAATGATGCCCCCTTGGAAGGACCCCAAACATCCACGTGAACTCCTTCAGAACGACCCTTAGCACGGTGAATAGAGGTGCCACACTTCACCTCGGTCTTCTTGCTCACATCAACATGTTCACTGGACTTCAAACTGCAGGTCTTCGCACCCTCTTTCAATCTATGCGAGGAATCAATACTGGAATGGCTAAGCCCCAAATGCCGCAGTCTAGTCGAATCAACAGAAGTCGTCAGCTCTCCACCTGCCACTATACTTCCAGTCAAGTAATACAGGTTATTTCTCCTGACGTCCTTCATCATAATCCGAGAGTCTTCCACGATCTCGAGAACCATGTCCTCAACACGAACCTTCAGACCCTCTCCAACCAAAGCTCCAATCGAGATCAAGTTCCTCCTCAAAGAAGGAACATATCTCACATCGTTTAACTCTCTAACAGTCCCGTCAAACATCTTTATGCGAATTCTTCCTATCCTAAGGATTTGGCATGCACGGTTATCAGCTATGTACACCACACCACTATCCACCAGCTTCTCAAAACTGGAGAACCATTCCCTTCTAGGGCACACATGATAGGTCGCACCACTATCCAACATCCACTCGGATTCCTCCGAATAGCTATCTTTCGGACTGATAGAAAGCGAATAAATAGAAGAGTCAGAATTATTACCATTCGATACGATATTTGCTTCTGATGATGGCTGCTTCCCTTTTCCCTTCTGCTTATTCTTTAGCTATTCGTCGAGCTTTGGGCAGTCTTTCTTCCAATGACCAGTCTCCTTGCACCAAGCACACTGATCTTTTCCTACTCTAGACTGTGACTTCTAATTCTTTCGGTTCGGATTCTTCCCTCTTGCGACCAACGTCTCTGCTACCGACTCAGTCGAATTCTTCTTATCCTTCTTCCGAAGCTGATAATTCACCAATGCAGCAGTGACCTCACTATACGAAAGTGATGCCTTCCCATTAATCAGAGTAAGAACAAAGGTCTCATATTCCTCGTCAGGCAAGGAACTCAACAACAGCAACGCCTTGTCCTCATCTTCAATTATGACATCCACATTCGTCAAATCCGCAAGAAGCTTCGTGTAGTGGTTCATGTGATCTCTAATGGAGGTTCCCTTCTTCAACTGGAAACGATAAAGTCTCCTCTTCAAATGCAAGCGGTTCTCAACACTCTTTGTTAGATACTTGCTTTCGAGAATCTCCCAAATCTTCTTTGCAGAAGTCTCATTCATCACATCATATTTTAGATCTTGAGTCAAACAAGACCTAATCACACCACACGCCGTTCGATTCATTTTCTTCCAAACCTTCTCTTCAATCTCATCTAGCTTGCCATCTAACTCCAAAGTATCCTCCAAATTCTGCGCGTTCAGCGCATCCAAAACCTCGCATCTCCATAATCCAAAGTTGTTTGTGCCATTAAACTTCTCCACATCTATCTTCATAGAATGGATATTCAAACTCTGAATGGTCTTCACGCCAGAAGCACCACCCTCGACTCCCGAAGCACCTTCTTTCCCCGACATCTTACGCACCAACGAATGAAGAATAGATCCAAAACTGAAAAGATAGAGTCTTTACCAAAAGATCCCACCTTTATCACCAAACGAAGCCCTAGACGAGCCTCCAAAATTGATCTACTCCTCTAAATAGCCCAAGCGTAGCCCGAGCTCTGATACCACTTGTTGTGTGTAGCAGAAATTTCGGCAGAGTTTCTGGTGCACAATCAGAGAGAAAGATCGATAAGAATTCTTGTTTCTCAAAGGGAACAAGAATTTGAAGCCTAATACCCCATCAAAGTGGGATATTTGCTCTTCCTCTCGTCAGCTCTAGGACTGCGCGTCGAGGGACCCTAAATCTATTACAATGGCCACAAACTCCAACAACCAATTTTTACGTGGTTCGGCAAACTGCCTACGTCTACGGGGCAAGGAGGGGGATCTACTAATAGAGGGAAAGAGAATACAAATAGGGTTTACAATCTCTCAATCTAAACCCTCACACAATCTCTCAAACCCCTCACACAATTATCTCTCTCAAAAAGATGCACAAAACCCTAAAAGAGACTATACAAAATCTCCTCAACTGCAGCCGCAAAACAAAGCTCCGTGCACTTGTTTTCCCCTCTGCAATTGACGAATTTTTCTCCTCTGCCGGCTTGCACACGCAACCTCCACCGCCTCCTGTACAAAAAACCTAGGGTTTTATTTTCGCGTGCATTTATAAGCACGAATTGTGAACTCGGGTGGGCAATTGGTTTCGGTTTTTGCTTCCATTCACGTGGTTTCTTTCCCCAACCAATCTAATCACGTGGTCCCCCCCCCCCACGTGCTCACAAACGGTACAATGCCTGTCTTTTGTTTTTACCTGACATGTAACTAATGATTTTTCTTCTTTGGTATTGAATGAATTTACTGTTTGGAGTAGATTGTTTGATGTTTTAGGAACAAAATTAGTAGTGGAACTGTTCCGATGTTCTGTTGGGGATTCGAAACAATCAAATCGAATCCGTACCCTTCCGGATCTTCTGTTTGAGAGTTGAGCAAGAAAGAAATTCACCACAAATCAAAGATAAAAACTTATAAGAAATAAGAACAAGAAGGAACATACCAGATTTAACGAGGTTCGGCAACGTGCCTACGTCCTCGGGAGCAAGACCACACAATTATTTGATTAATTGAAGAAGATTACAATGCTTACAATTGGCCTCTCTCTCTCTCTAAGATTTCTAATCTCAAAGAGCCCTCAAAACCCTCTTTTTTTCGTGCTCTTTTTTTCTTTTAAACCCTAGAGGGACGTGTTTGTATTTATAGCAAAACACAATCCCAAATAGATTAGGATTCTAAAACGAGTTTGTCACACCTTGGTGTGGCGCAGACCACACCCATGGCAGACAGGACAGACTCTGCCATACCAGGGTATGGCAGATACCACACTCATGGCAGACAGGGCAGATTCTGCCACACCAGGATGTGGCAGACACCACACCCATGGCATGTCTTGAATTTTCATGCGTGTATTGATTTTGGTTCTAGGTTTGGGTCTCCACTCTCAAGACCAACAATCTCCCACTTGGAGATCAAACCACCATCAACGAGCTCTCCCGAACTCTGCCTTCTTTGCGTGTATCTTCTCCCTGGAAAAATTCTTTCTTCAATCAACAATATCTCGACGATCTCGCCGATCCTCGTTGTGTGGCTCCGCCTTCGTCTTCTACTCGTGAAGGCCAACTGAAGTTGCGCACAACTCCAGTTTCTCAATGGTGACTGCCTTTGTCAACATATCCACCGGATTTTGACTACCCAAAATCTTCATTAAGTGTAACTTTCCGTCTTCAACTAGCGAGCGTATAAAATGGTATTTGACGTCGATGTGCTTCGTTCTGGCATGATATACTAGATTCTTGGCAAGATATATAGCGCTCTGGCTATCAAAATAAAGAACTCCTCTCCCTTGTTTCAGATCCAACTTTTCCAAGCACCCGTTTAATCAAATCATCTCCTTGCTTGCTTCGGTCACCGTGACGTACTCAGCCTCGGTTATAGACAAAGTCACAATCTTCTGCAGACGTGAGACTCAGATCACTGCTATCGACGCTAAGGTATAAACATACCCCGTGGTGCTTCGCCTCGTATCATGATCACCGACGAAGTCCGCATCCACGTATCCCTGCAGCACCAACTCTTTCCTCCTGAAACAAAGTGGTTTGTTTGTTGTCCCTCAGGTACCGTAATATCCACTTCACGGCCTCCCAATGTTGCTCATTTCTATATCATCCACTATCTTGTTTAGATTGTTTACCTTTGTGTTGTTTATATATCCTTGCATATATTTCTATCATATAGGATATATCTCATTGTTCATATTGTTTATCCTAGCTCATATACATTGTTGCATTTCATACTTACTAGGATAACTTGTTAATTAATTTTAATTAGCATTTAATCGGATTAGATTAGCATAAGACCCTAATCACCCCCCTCTAGGGTCTAACAATTGGTATCAGAGCTTGGTGCTCTTTGATTTAAGGTCTAATCGCCTTGAGTTAAAGATCCAAGTTATCTTATTTGTGCTAATCTTATTTTGATTGCATTTGTATCTTGCTTGCATATTTTTTTCAAATTATGGATATGAATGATGCATTTTGTTTAGGCTATGATTCTAATATTGCTCCTAAATTCAATGTTTTCCCCTATGCCCAATGGTGTGTTAGATTTAAGCTATTTGTTAGATCTAAATATTTTGAATTATGGGAAATTATAGATGATGCTTATTTTATGCCCATTTTGGAGAAATCCAAGTGAAATAAAAATGATCATCAAATGTTTACTATGAACAACATTTTATTAGAATATTTGCTAAATGCTTTTAACTCATCTATGTCTAACAAGTTTGTTCATTTTGATAGTGCTTACACCTTATGAAAATTTATTGAAGCACATCAAGGAGACTTGGAAGCGATCCGATAAGCTTTGGAGGATCCTGCCTCAAGTTCACATGGAGCATCATGCACACGTGCACTAGGTGATAGCCCTAGTGAGGTTTACGAGTTCGAATCTATTAATGATTTACCTAATGATGAACTTACTTGTGCTAGTGAAAAATTATTGCATGCCTTTAACAAATTGCAAAATGTTTTCATTAATTTACAAAGCAAGCATGTAATTTTGAAATCCGATCATGAGTCTTTAACTTCTAAGTTTGATACTATTTCTAATGAAAATATGATCCTTAAAGAAAACAATAAAAAATTAAAATTGGATCATGATTCTTTGCTTTCAAACTTTACCAAGTTAACTCATGAAAAAAATAATGCCATGTTAGAAGTAGAGAACATACAAAATGATACTGCTTCTTTCATAAATGATTATTTATGTTCTACTTCTAAAAATGCATATGTGCCTAAAAATGAAGATTTGAATCTTATAAAAAATACATTTCATCTTTAGATTCAACTTTAAAAATATGCTTTGATAATCATAAGAAGCTTATGAATATGTGTGCCAAGTCTAAGTCATCATCTACTCATCATGCACACATATATAGCAAAGTTTATAAGTGTTCAATTTGCGGCCGTCAAGGTCATTTAGCTAAGTTTTGTTATGATGCACACAAACATAAGAATTCTAATGCTCCTTGTGCATCTCATGTAGCTTCTTCATCACATACACATGCACATACTCATCATGTTCATCATAAGCATGCTCATGTGTTTAAATGTGATATTTGTGGTCGTTTTGGTCATTTGGCCAAATATTGTTTTAATTTGAAAAATAAGTCTCATTTGCCAAATGTTTCTAGTAGATCACATGTTTATAAATGTGATGTTTGTGGTAGATATGGCCACGTAGGAAAGTTTTATTTTGATAAAGTTTCTCATTTGCAAAATAATCTTAAAAGACCATCTTTACTTGCAAATGTTCCACGTGCACCTTTTAATGGTCAACATAAGCAAATGATTCCTTTCCATTGTACATATTGCAATCGGAATGGTCATTTGAGTGATTATTGCTTTGATCGTATTAGTGCACCACATATGCCTAAGAGGGTTCATAACCCTAGGACTTTGAGCTTAAATGATAGGGGTCATGTCCCTAAATCTTTTGGTACCAAGAGTTCTTGGGTACCAAAACAAATTTGATTCTTAAACCAAGAAGTTTAAATGTTTTTATCTTTCTTTTTCTTGGTTTTGAAAATTATGCTTTGAAACTTTTTGTGAAAACAAATTTTCTTTGATCAAATTCTTTTGTTTTCATGATTATTATTTTTTGTTTTGATGAGAGGACTACGTTTATATAACCCTCCGGAGTTATTGGGTGTTTATTCCCAAACATTGTTTACCGGATGCTAAAAATGTTTATATTGGTTGTTACTAGCTCAAGAGCTAGATATGATTGCCTCTCTTGATTTTTGAAAATCAATGATGATTTAGTTTTATGTTCTTGTATGATTTACTTGTGATTTATGATTTTATTTGATTGATTTGTTCCCATTTGAAAACATTTTTCATGATTCTCATGCTCTTTTTTCTTTTGATTTCATAAATCTACTCTTATACATGGTTTTTATGTTCTTTGATATGAGACACTATTTTTCATATTGATATACTCATATGTGTTCTCGTTATCTTTTTGTATGTGAGTTGTGTTTAGCATATTTTTCATCTATGCTTGCTCACATATGTTTGCCATGATCTTCATTTTATATACTCTATATGGCATTTTGATAGGGGGAGCAATCCCTATATCTTTCTATGTGTTATACTCACCCATGCTTATTGATAGGGGGAGCTTTCGCTCTCTTAATTCTTTTTGTCCTCTTTTTAATGTTGCCAAAGGGGGAGAAATATTGTGAGTATATTCTTTCTTGTTTATATACATGTGAATTATAAATTATATATTCATTTCCTTTCATGCATATATCCTTTTTTGTAAATTATTTGTCATCATCAAAAAGAGGGAGATTGTTGGCCTTCTTATTTTGATGATGTTTAACAAACAATTTACCACTAATATTATTTGTCTAGTATTTGGGTTTTCTTATTTATTATAGACAAACAACATAGTTGGAGGATGGATGGAATCGAGCCTTAACGATCATATCAAATGGAGGTTGGCGGAATTGTGGAGTGAAGCAACATCAATTCAAGTTAAAGATCCAATTACAAGCTTCTTCCACAAAGTTTACCAAGTCATGCTCATTGAAGACCTTCATCAAGCTTGGGTAATGTAGTTTAGGATTTATATTATGTGTGTTAGTACTTTAAGCTCAATCATATACACACATACACGTTTTGTTTTTTTATATATATATACATATATGTTTTGGTTTGATAGTTTTCAAGTTTTACTATGAAACAATTGAATATAATTAGAAAATATATTTTTGTTTCATACTTATATGCATATATATGATTTCATCAATATCAATTTTAGTTAGTTCAATGAAATCATGTTTTAGTGCATTATATGTGTATTTTGATAAAATACTACATTCATTGTTTATAGACTTCATAACAATAGTTTACATCTTTCTTCAAGTCTATAAAATTATTTTGTAAAGTTTCAAAAGTTGGTTTAGGTCAAAACATCAAACTCATGTGTTTACATTTTCATGTTTTGGACTATTTTATAAAATGATGATATTTTTCATTTGGGAAGTCCTTTTTGGAAACCAGTCATTGTAGCATGTTTATTATCATGTCTATAATCATTCTCCAAAGTTTTATATTTTTTGGAATTTATTTGATATTTTTAAACAGGGTTTTAAAATCAGAAAAACAGTTTTCAAAATTAGATTTTCATGTATCAGTTCTCGGTCGACCGCACCGGTCCACCGCCCATGTGTTCATTTGTCAGTGGGTAGCAGAGAGTTTGTCGGTCGACCTCCGCGGTCGACCGAGAGCTCGAAATTTCCACCGGTCGACCGCACCGGTCGACCGAAGAAGTCTCTGCTCATTTTCTCAGATTAGGATCTGGATCGCGGTCGACTGCGAATTTTTTCGGTCGACCGCCACTTAGTCAGATTCTTTCCAACGGCTATTTTTGTTACCGTTGGCTGGGATTTTCTGGGATTTTTTGTTTGGGGTTTGTTGTTGGTTTTTCTCTTCCTATATAAACCCTCAAACCCCTTTCTATTAATATTAAGATAGTTTTATACAAAGTTTTTTAAAACAAGGGTTTAAGGTTTTTACTGTTTGTTTAAGTTTGGGTTTCTGTTTACAAAGGAGGAAGCTTCACTGCAGATTGAGGGATTCTTTCTCAATCTTCTTCATCATCTTCTTTGTGTTTTAAAGAAGTTTTCTAACTCTTTTCTCTAGCAATTTTATTGTTCATTTTCATATCCTTATTGCTAGTTTACTATTTGAGTTAGATTTGATTTCACTCATTGTTTACACACACCCACATGAGCTTATTGTATTGTCATACATAGTATAGTTGGGTTGGTGAGAGTTGTAACTTTGAGTGTGAGCTTTTATTGTGTTCTCATTCATATTAGAAAACAATCATTTGTTAATTTGTGCTTATTGTGAGGATCACTTTGTAATACACTTGTACACCGAGTGAGGAGTGTGTGGTGAGAGTCGAGGATCGTTCCAAGAGGAGTGGCGTCGGTTGACGAACCTAGAGAGAGGTTATAACCGAGCACTTAAGGGAGACACGGCTAGGTCCAACACTTAGTGGGTGTAGAGTGGGATTGCAAGAGTGTTGATTGTAAAGTTTTTGGTTAGCTAGAAAACCGAGTGTGAGGTGTAAACGTTATTCGGGTGAACATAGAAAACCCAGTTGTGATAGTGGTTTTCTCCCCGGAAGTGGGAACGGAGACGTAGGACGGAAGGTCCGAACTCCGTGATCATATTGCTTGTTTGAGTGTGCTTTGGCGTTCATTTATATTTATATTCATATCTTATATCGCCATTGTGCATTGTTCATTTTTATATCATCCACTATCTTGTTTAGATTGTTTACCCTTGTGTTGTTTATATATCCTTGCATATATTTCTATCATATAGGATATATCTCATTGTTCATATTGCTTATCCTAGCTCATATACATTATTGCATTTCATACTTGCTAGGATAACTTGTTAATTAATTTTAATTGGCATTTAATCGGATTAGATTAGCATAAGACCCTAATCACCCCCCCAGGGTCTAACAGTATCATGTAGATTTCTTCATCCAAGTCACCATAAAGAAAGGCAATCTTCACATCTAACTACTCAAGAAAGAGGTCTTCTGCAGCTATCAAGCTCAACACCACTCTGATTGTTGTGGGTTTTACAACAGGGAAAAATATTTTCGTGTAGTCCACTCTTTCCCTCTACTGGAACCCCTTCACTACTAATCTGGCCTTGAATCTTTTGCTTCCATCACTCTCCTGCTTGACCCGGTAGACTAATTTGTTATGTAAGACATTCTTCTGTACAGGTAGCTGGGCTAACTCCCATGTCTCGTTAGTGAGTAGAGAATCCATCTCCTCCTGCATCGCATGCTCCCACTGCTGAGATTCACTCACTTACATTACCTCTTCATAGCACTCCGGCTCATCGCTATCTGTTAACAATAAGTAGTCAAGAGATGAAAGATATTTAGGGTTTGGTTTGAGTACCTTGGATGACCTCCTAAGCTCTATGCCCTGCGTAGTTGCTTCTGCACCTGGAGCCTCCTCCGTTCTTCGGTTAGAATAAACATCATCACCCTTATCTGGAAGTTTCTCTAAATCCATGTACTGGGATCCACCTGCATCTAAAATGCTGCTCCCACTACTTTGGCTATCCTTAGCATCTTCTTTGTTTTTGTACATCACATCTTCATTGAATATCACGTCCCTGTTTATAATGATCTTCTTGTTCTTCTCATCCCAAAGACGATACCCGAACTCATCAATGTCGTATCCAATGAAAGTGCACTTCTGTGACTTAGCCTCTAGCTTGTCCCTGACATGGTCACTAATATGAACATAAGCCACGCAACCAAACACCCGCAAGTATGAGAGATTTATCTTCTTTCCACTCCAAACCTCCTCTGGAATCCCAAAATCTAATGGAACTGATGGCCTGTGATTAATAAAGTAGGCTGCCATATGCACCGCATCTGCCCAAAATGTCTTAGGCAGATCTGCATATAATCGCATGCTTCTGGCACGCTCCGTCAAGGTCCTGTTCATCCTCTCCGTAATGTCGTTCTGTTGTGGCGTCCCTAGAGTAGTCCTCTCTAAGCGAATACCATTCGTAGCACAGAACCTCTTGAACTCTTCCAGCTCGTATTCTCCACCATTGTCTGATCTCAGACACTTCACCTTCAGATCTGTCTCATTCTCCACCATGGCCTTCCACTTCTTGAAGAGGCCTTCCACTTCTTGAAGACTCCGAACACCTCTGACTTGTGCTTCATGAAGTAGACCCACACCTTCCTCGAGTGATCGTCGATAAAGGTGACATAGTATCTCGAATCGCTAAAAGAAGACACACTGGCTGGACCCCATACATCTGTATGAATCAACTCTAGCTTCTGAGCCTTAGGTGACCTTCCACCCTTCTAGAAACTAATCCTCTTCTGTTTCCCAAAGATGCAGTCTTCACAAACCCCGACTTCCACGGAACCGATCCCGGTTAGCTTTCCCTGTGAATGTAGAATTTTCATTCCCTTCTCGCTCATGTGTTCCAACCTGTTATGCCACAGATCCGTACTCTCTTTGCCAGCTGCAATTGCGAGGGTGTCACTCGCATGTGAGGTGAGGTAGAGTGTTCATGTTTTGTTGCCTCGGGCAACAACCATCGTACCATTAGAGATCCTCCATGAATCCCCGGTGAATGTCGAAACGTATCCTTCTACTCCAAGTTGTCCTACCGAAATATGATTTCTCTTCAACTTCGGTACGTGTCTCACGTTCTTTATGTTCCACTTAGAGCCCTTCATCTGAATCTGCACGTCGCCCTTTCCAACAATATTACAGGGCTCATTGTCCCCCAAATACACTTTTTCAAAGTCTCCTGCTACATAATTCTGAAGAAGCTTCTTATTAGCAGTAGCGTGGAAAGAGGCTCCTGAGTCGATGACCCAAGAATCTGAATCGCTGTCCATTGTAAGGATCAAAGCATCCTGCACGATATGAGCATCCTGCTCACCTGCATCATTCTTTGGACTTTTGCAGACTGAAGACATATGACCCTCCTGGCCGTAGTTCCAACACTTCCCTTTGATAGGCCTAACCTTCGAGTTTGACCTCTTCTTCGACTTCGACCGATTCCTGTTCTGGTTCCCTTTCTTCTGGCTTCTGCCTCTGTAACCACCGTAATTTTTCGATACGTATTTAAATAATTTTTCTAGTATTTAAAATATTATATTATATTTTATTAATATTTTTCCTAATTTCTAGAATTTTTTGAGTTTTCAAAATAAATAAATAATAAATATATAGTATTATATTTATTAATTCTGCTAAATATTAATTTATGGTTTAGTGATTTTTTATATATAATCATTTGGTGACTAATATTATTAGTGACCTTGTTATTATTAATGTAAACCTAAGCTTAGTACATTAGTACATATGTAAATATATAAATATTTAGCTATTAATTATTTATTAATATTATTATATGTTTAATTATTATTATAATGATTATTTTTAAATATTATGAATAAATAAATCAATAAATAAATATATTTCCATAATCTCATTTCCCTAAATTTTCTCTCATTTTGAATCCCTTCCAAAATTTTCCCTAATCAATTTTCCAATCAACCCCTAATCACTCCCCAATCACCCATAATCGCATTCCATTTTTATCACGTAATCTCCTCTCTCTCCTCCATCTTCTCTCTCGTTCTCTCTCAATTCCAGAAAACCCAAACAACAACCGCCCCCATCTCCTCCTTCGTCACTGCCCCTCTTCGCATCGCCGGCGAACCGCCGACCGCGCCGTCGCCGACCTCCGCGCCTGAGCCGAACCCGCCTCCACCTCTCGAGCCAAACCCAACGCCATCTCCTCCTTCCTCCTCTGTACCCTCGCCCGCCGCACAACCCGATTCCCCACATCGTTGCCATCTTCCTCGAGCATCCAGCCTCCGCTCCAAGCTCTCTGACGAGCCCCACACCCCCTCTAGCCGCTCCAACCACGACCACCCTCCTATCTTCCCCATGCCGCCAGCCACCTTGCCGACGCCCTGAGCCTAACCCTCCGAACTCCGACCAGCGCGACCACCCCTGCCTTAACTCCGACAGCCGCGAACCCTCGACCTCTCTTCCTCAAACCACCAACTCCAACCCCAGCTCGCCGACTACCCAGCCACCTCCTCCCATCAGTCCTCCTCTCGCCGTCACCTCACCACCCCGACGACCCCCTACAGATCTGTCCGACCGCCAGTCCGCTCCCCGAGCTCTGACGTCTTACCCTCCGACCTCGCCAACCGCGCCAAGATCTGCACCCAAACCTGTAGCTCTGCTACTCTGTCCCGTCAACCTGAGCCGCTACGCCCATGAACCCCTGCCCAGATCCGGCCACCTCATTGCTGACCAGTCCCCAGGCCTCGACCACTGCCGTCGCCGCTGCAGTCCGAGCCCTTCTCGCCGTCATGCACCACCGACGCCGTCGCCTCATCCGCGGGCCGTAGTCTCACACGTCAGCGTCGATTCGTTCGACGAAACCCTGAGACAAGATCCTGCCTCTCCTTGCTATTTCAATAATTATTAATTATATGTGTAGATTAGTTGTAATATAATTATCTGCATGAGTTGTTTGCTGAATAATATTGATTAAATCATAGTTGTGTGATAAATAATATTTTTAGAATAATGATAATGAAGTGAAAGAATTTATTTGGATAACGAAATCATTTTAGAGAATTTTAAATATTTAAAAGAATTTATTTTTGAGAAAAGGAATTATTTTAGAATAATAATTGATGAGAAATAATTTTAAAGAATTTATTCTGGAAAAGAAAATATTTTGGATTATTATAATGAGAAATAATTTTAAAAAGAAATTATTTTGGAAAATGAATTATTTTCTGAATTACATAGTTGCTGTTCATGATTACATTCATGTTTGTGAATATTTTACTGTATTCGACATGTCATGATGTGGTTGCATGAAATTAATGTTATTAATATCATCTTGTTGTGTTTGAGAACCTTAGTAGTTCATGACTTAGTGGCATTGTGCATCATGAACAAACCTAGTGACATGTGTGGGTGTGTTGAGTGAGTTTAGGTGGTGAACCCGAATTATAGTGTGGATTATGATTGTCAACTTAGAAAAGCGAGAAGAGTTGGGATGAGGAATTCTTGGTTCATGTGATCGGATGTGGATGTTGGTTATTTTCCAGGCTCGCACTAGTGGATCGTTTCACTCTAGGGTGGGTCTGAGGAGCAGTGATATCATGATTGTATATCGTGGATGTTGGTTATTTTCCAGGCTCGCACCAGTGGATCGTTTCACTCTAGGGTGGGTCTGAGGAGCAGTGATATCGTGATTGTATAATGTGGTTGTTGGTTATTTTTCAGGCTCGCACCAGTGGATCGTTTCACTCTGGGGTGGGTCTGAGGAGCAGGGATATTATTGCACGCAAAAGTGAGATTTGGACCAGTGGCCTATTATAGGATGGCTAGTTACATGACATTGTTACTTAGATGATTATGGATTCTAGTGAGATGAGAACTAGCTGTATTTTTTTCATACATAGATCGGGGTCAATATTTAATTATCTACGATTTGAGACGTATGGTATATACATGAGGGTTACCTTGTTTAGATTATTTCATTCAACGTACTATGTCTCTTGTTGTAGATTTTTAAGTATTAGTTCCATCTATTGTATGATCTTGTTGCTTGGATGGTTTCTGATCACTACCTGCATGATCTTGTTACTTGGTTGATTTTTAGATTCTTCTGATTATTAGTATTCCAGTTGCACGCCTTTATCGTTATTACTATCATCACATGTTCTATTTTTATTTTTGTTATCGTATTAACCACGCATATATTATCATTACCGCTATTGTATTTGTTCCTGCCTTGGGGGATCTTGCCGTGTGTATACACGCTGATGTACTCCTATTTTCTGGGTGTACGTCAGATTTAGAAGACGGACAACCTCAGTTCGAAATCGTGCAGGAACCAGAGGATTCTCAGTAGGAGCGCCTTTCAGGTGGAGTAGAAGAACAAGCTGAGGCATAGTTTCTTCTGTATCAGCTGATGGACATTAAAACTCTTTTACCGTACTTTTCTTTAGTTGATGATGGATTTAGTATTTTAACATTATTTTCTTTATGGACTATGTATTCTTATTTTCTAGTTGAACTGTTTTGTAATAAGGGTATGTTAGACCCATATTTTATATCTGGGATGATTATTGTTGATGATATGTCTTTTCCTTATTCTGGATTGTCATTATATTCTTGCTAATTGTGATCAGGGACCTGTGACTTCGCATTGTATTTAATTCTAGATGCTTAGCGTATTGGATTGAGAAGAAAAGAAAATAAAAGAAAATAAAATAAAAGAAGACAAAAAAAATAGTAGTGTATATTTCTTCTCAATCTAATACGTCGTGGGCTTGTTCACGTTCCGATTCCCCGATATTTTGGGAAGCGGGCCATGACAGCCTCTCTACTTGAAACTTAGAGCTGAACCTGAACCTTCTGACTCGGACGATTTTCTTCTAACCTCCTCGGATAGAATCATGCTAACAATCTCACTCAGCTTTAACTTCTTTTTCCCCGCCGATTTACTGATTGCTGTCACACAACCTGCCTAACTATCCGGCAACTGCGATAGAATCAATAGGGCTTGCACTTCGTCATCGAACGTGATGTCTACGGAGATGAGTTGATCAACAATCATGTTGAACTCGCTGAGGTGCATCGTGAAGAACCATCCTTCTGTCATCTTGAGGTTGAAAAGACTTTTGACGAGATGCACCTTGTTTGCTGCAGACGGTTACTCATACATCTTCGTGAGCGCTTCCATAAGCCCTACCGCCATCTTCTCCTTCAATATGTTGTGTGCGACTGACTTGGTGAGCGACAACCGGATTTGTCCTAGAGCCTTCCTATCCAGTATCTCCCAATCATCGTCTGACTCATCTTTCTTTTGTCCCTTATCCTTGCCCAGCAACGGGCGATGCAAGTCTTTCTGGTACAGATAATCCTCCATTTGTGACTTCCAGTAGGCGAAGTTTGAACCGTCAAACTTCTCAATCTTAGATTTGATTTTCTCTGTCTCATGACTCTCTTTCTCACAAATTTGCTGAACGAAACTCTGATACCAGATATTGGGGATTCGAAACAATCAAATCAAATCCATACCCTTCTGGATCTTGTGTTTGAGAGTTGAGCAAGAAAAAAATTCACCACAAATCAAAGATAAAAACTTACAAGAAATAAGAACAATAAGGAACACACCAGATTTAACAAGGTTCGGCAACGTGCTTACGTCCTCGGGAGCCACACCACACAATTCTTTGATTAATTGAAGAAGATTACAATGCTTGCAATTGGCCTCTCTCTCTAAGATTTCTAATCTCAAAGAGCCCTCAAAACCCTCTTTTTTGTGCTCTTTTTTTCTTTTAAACCTTAGAGGGACGTGTTTGTATTTATAGCAAAACACAATCCCAAATAGATTAGGATTCTAAAATGAGTATGTCACACCCTGGTGTGGCGCAGACCACACCCATGGCCGACATGGCAGACTCTGTCACACCAGGGTGTGGCAAACACCACACCCATGACAGACAGGGCAGATTCTACCGCACCAGGGTGTGGCAGACACCATACCCATGGCCTGTCTTGAATTTTCATGTGTGTATTGATTTTGGTTCTAGGTTTGGGTCTCCACTCTCAAGACCAACATGTTATTGGTATTTTATCAGACAAATTCTCCTTGATAATATATTGTCATAGCACGACACGAGCTTCACTTCAACATAGCTCATCATTTTCATGAGTGTAATATTCATCAAGCGGCAATACACTTCTTCTTACTGTTACATAAAAGCATGAATAACTTTCATCAACATACCATGAATTTCGGATGGTCTCAAAACCTTTTTTTTCTATTTATGTAAACACTTCAAACATTTATAGTTAAAAAAACTAAAATAGTTTTTCAGAAGCTCGTAATAAGCATAGCACGAGTTTGTGAAATCAATCAGGATTCATGGTAGTTTTTCAGAAGCTGGCAAAAAGAATTTTCATAGCCTCGCATGCCTATAGGAGCCTAGAGGTGTGAATTGCAGGGGGGATGATTGAAAAAGAAATTGAGGAGAGATAACTATAATTTAATACTCCTTCCAAACTATTCTCACATCACGAGAGAGAAACTTTTGGAGTCCATCCTCTTCAACTTCTTTTAAAATTGGTGACTCATCGAAAGGCTCTACACTCCCCAGTAGTAGTGTGGAATTAGTTGGACAAAGAGTGTTGGTGCACACCAACAGCAATCCTGATAACGTTCGTTAGCCATCAACTCACGAGCTGTGTAAACATCACCAAACACCCAAGCAGAGCTGCGGGTCACCACAGCCTGTTCGGATACCCTTTCTACTACTATATATCTTGTTTTGTCGTTGCTTATTGGCTGGGATGCAAAGATAATCCCGACAAATTAAGAGCAATGTGCTTAGCATTACTCGAAGGAGTTAGGATTCAATATTCATTTACGCCATTAGATGAAGAGGATGAGGACATGCTTAGCTACTATAAACTGGCTGTGTACTATTTCTAGATTATTAGAATATATATGTCATCCTTTTATTACAGTGAATTAGGGATGGCAAATGGATGGCTTTGGTTGGGTTTTGGTTGTGTCATAAATGGGTGGGCACGTTTATGACCACTTGGCCATTTATGACCTATTTGGCACTTGCTAAATGGGTTGGTTCTCAACCACCCATTTACTAAATGTGTTGTTCTTGGGTAACCAATAATCCATTTAGTTATGATACTTGTATATATATGTAAGTTTCAGGGGTTTTTTGCAAACTTTTAGAGGGTTTTTTGTAAACTTTTAGAGGGTTTTCTGCAAACTTTCAGGGGGTTTTCTGCAAACTTTTAGGGGTTTTCTGCAAACTTTTAGGGTTTTTCTGTAAACTTTTAGGGGGGTTTCTGCAAACTTTTAGGGGGTTTCCTGCAAACTTTCAGGGGTTTTCAGCAAACTTTTAAGGGGTTTTTAGCAAACTTTTAGGGGTTTTTTTGCAAACTTTTAGGGGGTTTTCTGCAAACTTTCAGAGGGTTCTCTGCAAACATTTCAGGGGGTTTTTTGCAAACTTTTAGAGGGTTTTCTGCAAACTTTTAGGGGGTTTTCAGTAAACTTTTAGGGGGTTTTTAACAAACTTTCAGGGGTTTTTGGTAAACTTTCAGGAGTTTTTAGTATAATAAGGTTAAAGCTTTATCCGTGATAATAGTTTACTTTAATACTCTTGAAATTAGTGTACTTCATTGTTTTTAACTCCTTCACTCTCTCTCTCCTTTCTAAACAATCTCTCCACGTGTCACTTGTACTCAAATCCATTGATTAATAAAAATACGCTTGAAAAAAGAAGAGATGAGTGAGAAAATTTGTTTTAGGAAAGAAAGAATGAGTATAAGAGAATAAAAGTTACACTATCTAACATGCCATAATCACCTTATATGACACTGAGGCCCCATTCTTTTTCTCAGCGAAAACCATAATCAAAGACTTGTGTTCTGATGCTTTTCACTTTGCATTATCTCATACTGGGTTAGATCTCGACCGAAGGATCGTTTGTGATGAAAGATGTTTCTTTTACTTTGTTTTGTGCGAATGCATTGGTAGATTGACCACGACGAAGATGTAAATAAGTGAATCTAGTTTGATACTGTCTGATACTGTCTGATATGGTCGGGTTAGGGGTGTCCGTAGGAGGAATGGAAGTACATTGGATATTGACATAGAGAATAGCAATAAATGAGAGTTTCCTTTAGAAAAAAGCGATAAGTGAGGATATTTTTTGTGACTAAAAGATTATCCATTTACTGAATTAGCTGGTGTAGAGCGAGAATATTACAAATTTTTAAAAGTACTTTTTATATTTATATATCATTGAGGGTGTTTTTTGTAATTTTTAAAAGTTTGAGGGTGTTATTTGCAAATTCGATATTTATAGGGGACTACCGAAATTTTTTAGTCATGTGTCATTTGCAAGTTTAGAAAATTCTAAGATTGTTTTGTAGTTTTGAACTCTTGAGGGTGCTTTTTGCAAATTTTAAACTTTGAGGGTGTTTTTTGTAAATTATAAATTTACAAGGGGCTGCTAGTAATTTTTTGATTTCATGTGTCATTTGTAGGTTTTGAAATTTCAGGATGGTTTTGTAATTCTAAACTATGGAGGGTGTTTTTCTAAAAAATTATAACTTTGAGGGTGTTAATTGCAATTTTTAAATTTATATGGGACTATTAAAAATTTTTAGATTTCATGTGTCATCTGTTAGGTTAGAATATTTTGATAGTGTTTTTTATAATTTTTAATTCTTGAGGGTGTTTTTATAATATTTTAAACTTTGAGGGTGTTTTTTGCAAATCTTAAATTTTTAAGGGGCTGTTGGTCATTTTAAGTGTTTTTTTATAATTTTTAACTTTTAAAAATATGTTTTGTAATTATTGAAACGTTGAGTGTGTTTTTAAAACAATATCCATCTAAATGGGCAAATGGGTGGGTAATAACCCGTCCATTAATGACCCATTTATTTTTAATAGAAACTATACCCACCCATTTATGACCCATTTAACTAAATTTGTGGGTTTGGATGGTTCATTTAGTGGGTGGGTATGGATGGGCAATTGGTTTTGGGTCCATTTTGTCATCCCTACAGTGAATGTAACGACATCACGGTCTTTTTTTTTGGTGAATGAAAATTTTTATTCACTACCAAAATTTGAACGTTTAATACACCTCAAGAAAACTCAGTTTTAAAAACTTAACTGAGTAACAAAAGAAATGGAAAAACCTGAAGCCAAAAACCCTCTAACAACTGAGATTTACATTTGGTCTTTGACACTTGCTGGGTTATTGAGAGCAATGTATAAAATCTCCATCTTGATTTCTTTGATCACAGTATCAGCACCCTTACTTATTGATGCGGCATAAACATGTACCAAAAAGGTTGCAAGTGCACAACCGTGTCAAGTTATAGTATTTAAGATATCGATCCCACGAGGAAGGTGTTTTGTAGGAAAAAATATAAAATCGGTTCTTATGTTGTGTGCATGACAAATAAGATTGATGAGTGAATGTGATTGTGAAGAGATTGAGAGAGTGAATATGGTGTGTAAATAGATGCAAAGTATAAGTGAGAGTGGATTTGAAAACGAATGAGTATGATCAATAAGGTGAGAAGAAAAAATGAATAAAATCAAGAAACAAATAAAAAATCAAGAATCAAGAACAAAATTCTAGAATAAAAGAAAATGTAAGAAATTAAAGATGGTGGATTCAATTATAGATATGGGTAATCTACAATTAAACCCACTTCTTAGAAAAGGGTGATTCCCTAGAGGGTTCTAGCCTAAAGGCGAATCAAACAAAATGAAAATAAACAAAAAGAAAAACTAAACCCAAGAGGGTTCTAGCCTCAAGGTGAATAGTGAAAGAAAGTAAAATCTAACTACAAAATAAATTACAAAATCTAAACTATAAAATAAAATTACAAGAATTAAATACAAGAAAATAAATCTACTCTATAAGCATGAAATAAATCTAAGACAAGAGGGTTCTAGCCTCTTGGCAATTTAACAAGAAAATAAAATCTAACTACAAGCATAGAAATAAATCTAAACTAATAAGCAATAAAAGAGAAAAAGAAAAGAAATACAAACCTTCAAATAATTCTCCATCTTCATCTTCATCTTCATCATCCAACAAAGAGAAGAAGAGAAAAATTTAAAGTGGTGAAAAAATTATTATTATTAATTGTAACAAAAAGTTACAATTTTGGAAGGCCTTCTCAATTAAGAGTAGTCCTCCTCTCCAAAAGGAGCTACAAAAATTTTCACACTCTCAACCCCTCACTCTCTACCCCTATTTATAGTAAGCAACAATGAATGAGAGCCATTGGATGAAGACTTAAGCCCTAAGGAATCATTTTTAGCCTTTGAGCTTTTGGGCTTGAATTCTTGGGCCTTTTGCTTGTTTTCTTCATTAATTCAATGGGCTTTTGCTGAAAGAAGAGATCTTGAGCTTTATTAACCTTCAAATTCTTCCCATAATTACTTCTCCAGCATAGAAATTCAGATCTTGCTTCTTTGTACGAATATTTGTCCATGATATGTTCCGATTTTAGAGATGTCATAAATACAAAAGTTATAGATCTCGTTCTTAGCTTTCCAGAGAATGTTTATTCAGCCAATTCCGAGTTGATACGAGAGAGATATGGCCAAAATACCAAACATTATCGAGATATCCAGATTGCATGATTTGTTTCTTTTTTCACAAAACTTCTTCATTTGTTCCTTAATGGTATATTTATTTTTCTTGCGCTTTTGGGCTTGGACTTTTGGACATTTTCTTGACATTTTGGGCTTCAATACTTCATTAAATATTGAAAGAAATTATTTGGCTTCATGGGCTTCATTCTTTTGCTTTTGGCTTTGGGCTTTGGTGTTAAATCAAGGGGCCTTTGTTGAGAGATGAGAGTTTGAGATTTATTCTTCATTAACCTGTAATTAAAGATAAAAATAATTATTAGTGATATATTTATTCATATCAAATAGATAATGAGGGTATAAAATTGTAATAAAATATGATTATCAAATACCCCCATACCTAAACTTTTGCTAGTCCTCTAGCAAAGAAAATAAAATGAAAGAAAACCTAACTCACTTTCGCAGGAATCACGGTTGTATTTAGCACATACAACAAGCCTTTAAACCCCTAGGTTATCCTAGTGGACGAGTTGTAGTCTCGTTAGGGTTTGCAGTGAATATACCCACAAAATTCGGTCAACTTGCCAAATTAAAGAAGTCAGTAATTAACTAAATTCACTTGATAACTTTTAGATAATCTAATTGGAGCCAGTTATCACTCAAGAAAACATTTTTATATATAACTCTAAGGTATATTTTTAAGAAAATCTTCTCATTGTAGCAATACAAAACCAAGCCAAACTTAGAAATTTAATTTAAAAGTTTTGAAAAGAACATGCTAACTCTTTGTTTTAAATAATTTTCAAGTTGCTTGATTTAAAATATTTTCCAAGACCATATATATACAACTATAAAACATTTATTAGTTTTTTTTAACTCTTTCTTCCTTGGTGATTTTTTCTACTTTAACGGGCTTTCTAAGTGACCATTTAACGAGTTTTGGGCCAATGGATCCCAACCCAAATGGTCTTAGGTCATTAAGTATGGAATACTCCTTGGGCTTAATTACTCGGTCAGCGTAGGCTTTATAAGATAGAATCACCTTGAATTCAAGAGTTTTTTTTTGATTTTTTTTTTCTTTTTGGTGCCCATTTTTCGCACTCTTCTTTTGCATTTTTTTTTGGGTATATGTATATATTTTGAAAATATGTAAATCAAGATACTTTAAAAAAAAATTATTTTTAACTCTAAGTTAAGCATGCAAAAATTTCATTATTTTAAATAAAAGTCCAAGTTAAGGCTTAAATAAAGTATACTACTTTGAAAATCATTTCCTAAGAAATTTATTTAGAGTTATCATAAAATGTGATCTTAAGTAAATAACCAACTAGGGATTAGAAAATTTCAAATTTATCAAATAAATCAATTATTACATAACTCCATCAATTTGGCAAGTGACGATATTTTTATATATTTTTTTTAAAGAAAAAAGGGAAAAAAACAAAAATGTAACTAAAAATGTAAAATAAAGAGAAAAAATAACTAATTCCCACCCCCACACCTAAATTTTGCATTGTCCTCAATGCTAACTCTATGATGCATAAAGTAAAGTAGATAAGAAGTGAAGCACTTACATTTGGTCCGCTGATAAAAATCTGCAATTACCTTTGGTCTGAGGAGGATGAAAACAAAAATTTATTCTTCTTTCTCTTTTTTTTCTTTTTTTTCTTTTCTTCTTCTTCTTTTTTTTCTTTTTTTTCTTCTTTTTTTTTCTTTTTTTTGTTTGAAAACTGAACAAGAAACTCTCACATGAGAGAAGAATAAATTCTTTTTATTATTCTGAAATAAACAAAATAAACAATGTAGAATAAAATATTCAACATGAAGAGTTCCTGTTCTACATTGAATCCTACCTTACTGTTGAAAATTCTTCCCCGGATTTTAAACAATTTCAGAATGATATAATCAATAATGTGAATTTCTAAGCATTTCGGGGTATTCAGTAATTCTTGCAATAAAGTAAGGTAGATATTATTGGTGTCATGCATTTTGCATTTCTTAATGAACTTAGACTCTTGTACTGTGAAGTTTTGTTTTCCAACAACCAATTCTTCTGTGAAGTTCTGAAAATTTGGTTGTTGTTTATTCTCCAAGAATCTAAGTTCATCAAGAAAGAGTTCTTCAAAATTTAATTCAAAGCAGCAAATGTTTAACACAGTTTTATTATTCTCAATGACCTGATCTGCTTTTTCTAAAAACTCCAACTCTTTATCAAAAATTTCCTCAAAACTCAAATCAGACTCTTCTTCTTCTTCTGATCTTTCCTGAATGTAGTTTATTTCTAGAGGCTGATTATTTGGTTGGTCCCCTGGATTAAAAATGTTGAGATCAGCAGTCAAATTCCCAAAGGACAGCTTCATTTGACCAGTTCTACAGTTGATGAGAGCATTAGAAGTGGCTAAGAACGGTCGTCCTAAGATGACAGGTGTCTGTCTTTTAGGATTGGGAACAGGCTGTGTTTCCAAGACTACAAAATCTACTGGAAAAATAAAATCTCCAACCTTAATCAGAACATCCTCTAACTCACCCATAGGGACCTTGACAGATCTATCAGCCAACTGTAAGGTGCATTTGGTTGGGTTCAGTACACCTAGACCTAATTGCTGGTAGACTGAATATGGAAGCAAATTGACACTGGCCCCTAAGTCTAAAAGCGCCTTATCAATGTTAGTATTCCCAATGATACATGAAATGATGGGGGAACCTGGATCTTTACGTTTCAAAGGTATGAGATTTGATAGCATTTCACTGATATTGGCGGCTAGAAAGACTTTCTTTGGAACATTTATTCGTCTCTTCTTAGTGCACAATTCTTTTAAAAATTTAGCATACGATGGAATTTGTTCAATTACATCTAAGAGAGGAATGTTGACCTTAACCTGCTTGAATGTTTCTAGGATCTTCTCCTCCTGAGGAGAGTGTTTCCTAGACCTGAGTCTATCTGGGAAGGGAGCAACCGGTCTAAATCTATCAAAAGCAGGCTCAGGTTCGGGTTCAGGTTCTTGGTCATCTGAGGAGGGTGATTGTTGAATAAATTCATCAGAAGGAGAAGGAGAAGGAATTTGTACTGGATCAGAAGTTTGACTTGGGGGAGTTCTTACTTGATTATCGACCTGTCTACCTGACCGAAGTGAATGGATTGCATTCACTTGAGCTTCATAGGATGAACTGCATCCTGTGTCCTTAGGGTTGACCACGGGTTGACTCGAAAATTTTCCTTTCTCTCTTTCACTCACGGCACTAGCTAGTTGACCAAGCTGGGATTCTAATCTAGCTATAGCTTGAGTGTTGGAGTTGAGAATTTGTCCGGTTGATTGCATAAAGGAATTCAGAGTGCTGGATGTTTGAGTCAACATATTCATGGTTTGAGTGGAGGCCTTAATTATGGTTTCCAAACCCCTTTCCAAGACATTGAGACGTTTATCCTGATCAGGATTATGAGGAGTCTGAATTACAGCTTGATGAAGAGGAGACTGATTTTGATACGGCAGATTGGGTTGTTGAAATTATGAATGAGAATTGAACGGAACTGTGTTTCCCCTAGGAAAATGTTGGGTCGAAGCGGGAGTGAAGTTTTGAATTCCGGGAGAGTTTCCTTGATTCCATGCAAAGTTGGGATGATTTCTCCAACCTGGATTATAGGTTGGAGAAAATGGATCATTTCTAAGGTGTTGGAATGTAGCGTTCATCTGTTCTAATGTATTGTTGTTTCCTAGGAGAGGGCATTCCTCTGAAACGTGGGTAGGAGACTGACAATTATGACATTTTGAGGCAGAAACATGATTGATTTGAGCTGGAGCTCGTTCCTTAATTTCTAAAGCTTCTAACCTTCGCAGAATTGTCGCCATCTTTGCTTCAGAAGCAATGTTTGACTCTAAGGAAAAACCACTAGACTTAGATTGGGAAACTGCTGAAACCTTATCATCGCACTGTTCCCATTGCATTGTTTTCTCAGAAAGACTCTCCAAAAATTCCCAAGCTTCATCAGCATTTTTCCTTATAAAATCCCCGTGGCACATAGATTCTAAGGAAGTTTTTGCAGAATAATCTAATCCCTCATAAATTATTTGGCACAATCGCCATTTCTCTAAACCGTGATGGGGACATTGGATGAGAAGATCTTTAAATCGGTCAATATACTTCCAAAAAGGTTCTCCCGAGATAATTTTAAAGTTTTGGATGTTGTTCCTAAGCTTTACCGTTTTATGAATAGGAAAAAATTTCTTAAGAAAAACGGTGATAAATTCATCCCAAGTTGAGATGGAATTTGTTGGTAAGCTGTACAGCCATTTTTTAGCTTTATCCTTAAGAGCAAATGGAATAAATCTAAGCTTAACCGCATCTTCATTTAATTCTCTCATTTTAATCATAATACACACTTCCTCAAATTCCGAAATAAAAATATATGCGTCTTCTGTTTCATTACCAAGGAATTTGGGAAGCATGTTTATGTATTGCGATCTAAGCTCAAAATTTATTCCATTTGTTTCGGGGAGCCTAATGCACGAGGGGATTACATTCCTAATGGGATAGCACATATCATGAAGAATGGGTGGATTAGGATGCTCCATTTCTATGATTGGTTCAAAGCGAATTAATCGATGTGTATTATCCCTAATCCACTGTTGCATACACCAAAATATTTCTTTTTATTTTTTTTTATATTTTTATTTTATTTTTTTAAAGAAAAGAAAGAAAATTAGTTTTTTTAGAAGATAAAGAAAAAGAAAAATCCTAACTAAAATAAATCAAAGCAATCACTTTTCAATCACTTTAATTCTAGGGTTTAGCCTAACTCAACTAGACCAGCTCCTAACCAAAAACTCCTACAGTGAAAAAATCAAAGTTTTACCCAGGTAGTTAGCCAGGTAAGGATAGTACTAGACGGTGATCAAAGATCAATTAAGTACCTCTTTCCTTGCGGAGCGCTTTACGTAACCCCTAAACCTTGCCTTAGACACCAACTATTCTGAGAAAATTTAAATCGTTCACTTAAGGATTTCTTGTTTCTTATTGAGCTCGAATCCTTAGGGGCCAACGTCTAATGAGTTTTATTAGGCTTGGGTGGTGTAGTGAGGAATTAGTGATTTTTGGGCTAAGGAAAGGGTGATGAAATCCCTCACCTTATCTTGATTATGGGTTTTTGCCCTTAAAGATATTTTTAAGTGTGTGCCAAATCAAGATGCTCAAATCACTTGGTGAATTCCTACTGTCAATATGAAATGCAACCCTATGAATTAAAAGCAACTAAAAAGGATGGAAAAGAAAAATCTTTTTTTTTAATTAGGGTTAACAATCAAACAAATGAGAAGGGGGCATTTGTTTGAATTTATTATCTTGTTAGTAAATGTCAAAGTAGATGGTGAATTTTATTATGGTTAACGGAAAATAAAATCTTTTTTTTTAATCCTAATTGTCTCTAATTGTGAAGAAGTAGCTAAAGGGTGGAATTTAAAAACTAGAAAGAGGACTTACCCGAAAGCAAATCTTCAAATCCTAGCTCTCCAATCCGCGATCTTCAAGCTCCAAGTGTTTCCTTCACAAAAAACACACAAGTTAAAGAACCAAAATAATTAAAACCTACTTAAGCACCTTCCCCAGCAACGGCGCCAAAAACTTGATGCGGCATAAACATGTACCAAAAAGGTTGCAAGTGCACAACCGTGTCAAGTTATAGTATTTAAGATATCGATCCCACGAGGAAGGTGTTTTGTAGGAAAAAATATAAAATCGGTTCTTATATTGTGTGCATGACAAATAAGATTGATGAGTGAATGTGATTGTGAAGAGATTGAGAGAGTGAATATGGTGTGTAAATAGATGCAAAGTATAAGTGAGAGTGGATTTGAAAACGAATGAGTATGATCAATAAGGTGAGAAGAAAAAAAATGAATAAAATCAAGAGACAAATAAAAAATCAAGAATGAAGATCAAAATTCTAGAATAAAAGAAAATGTAAGAAATTAAAGATGGTGGATTCAATTATAGATATGGGTAATCTACAATTGAACCCACTTCTTAGAAAAGGGTGATTCCCTAGAGGGTTCTAGCCTAAAGGCGAATCAAACAAAATAAAAATAAACAAAAAGAAAAACTAAACCCAAGAGGGTTCTAGCCTCAAGGTAAATAGTGAAAGAAAATAAAATCTAACTACAAAATAAATTGCAAAATCTAAATTACAAAATAAAATTGCAAGAATTAAATACAAGAAAATAAATCTACTCTATAAGCATAAAATAAATCTAAGGCAAGAGGGTTCTAGCCTCTTGGCTATTTAACAAGAAAATAAAATCTAACTACAAGCATAGAAATAAATCTAAACTAATAAGCAATAAAAGAGAAAAAGAAAAGAAATGCAAACCTTCAAATAATTCTCCATCTTTATCTTCATCTTCATCATCCAACAAAGAGAAGAAGAGAAAAATTTAAAGTGGTGAAAAAATTATTATTATTAATTGTAACAAAAAGTTACAATTTTGGAAGGCCTTCTCAATTAAGAGTAGCCCTCCTCTCCAAAAGGAGTTACAAAAATTTTCACACTCTCAACCCCTCACTCTCTACCCCTATTTATAGTAAGCAACAATGAATGAGAGCCATTGGATGAAGACTTAAGCCCTAAGGAATCATTTTTAGCCTTTGAGCTTTTGGGCTTGAATTCTTGGGCCTTTTGCTTGTTTTCTTCATTAATTCAATGGGCTTTTGCTGAAAGAAGAGATCTTGAGCTTTATTAACCTTCAAATTCTTCCCATAATTACTTCTCCAGCATAGAAATTCAGATTGTGCTTCTTTGTACGAATATTTGTCCATGATATGTTCCGATTTTAGAGATGTCATAAATACAAAAGTTATAGATCTCGTTCTTAGCTTTCCAGAGAATGTTTATTCAGCCAATTCCGAGTTGATACGAGAGAGATATGGCCAAAATACCAAACATTATCGAGATATCCAGATTGCATGATTTGTTTCTTTTTTCACAAAACTTCTTCATTTGTTCCTTGATGATATATTTATTTTTCTTGAGCTTTTGGGCTTGGACTTTTGGACATTTTCTTGACATTTTGGGCTTCAATACTTCATTAAATATTAAAAGAAATTATTTGGCTTCATGGGCTTCATTCTTTTGCTTTTGGCTTTGGGCTTTGGTGTTAAATCAAGGGGCCTTTGTTGAGAGATGAGAGTTTGAGATTTATTCTTCATTAACCTGTAATTAAAGATAAAAATAATTATTAGTGATATATTTATTCATATCAAATAGATAATGAGGGTATAAAATTATAATAAAATATGAGTATCACTTATCCCCTGAAACAGTCTTTTATTCCTTTCCCTCCATAGTATGTATATCATAGAGACCATGGCCATTCTTTTGAGCTTCTGAGTTATTCCTTTTCCTCTCAAGCAGTTAGAGAACCAGTTCAGACATTGACTCCAGTCATTCGATTTCCATCTACACTTTAGCCAATCCAAAATATCATTCCATACATAGCATGAATATTGACAGTTAAAGAACAGATGATCCCTGGATTCCCCTGAAACAGAGCACAAGCAGCAAATGTTTGAATTTGTGATCCCCCACCTCGAAATTCTGTCGAGTGTCAACAATCTGTTCTGGATAGCCAGCCAGCATATGAAAGAGTGTTTGGGGATATTAAACTTCTCCCAAATATGCTTTGACCATGATACATTGTTTGTCCTTGGGTATAAAATCTGATACAGGGCAGAAAGCTTGATTTCCCCCCCTATATAGCAGGAATCTATCATATTCTTCAGATTTTCCACCCCCCCCACTGAAAGAAAGAGCTTTATCTCTTATCTTAATCAATTGTTTCCATGTCCATGAGTCACCCCTTTTTGCAATCACCTGCCATATGTCTCTACTTTTCAAATATGTACCATGAATCCATTTAATCCATAAAGATTCTTTGTTTGTATGAATAAACCATATACATCTCAAAGCAGAGGCATAATTCCATATAGGAGCAGAAAACAAACCCAATCCTCCTTGGTTCTTACTTGAACATACTCTTTCCCAAGACACAAGGGGGTTTCTAAAGTTCTGATCTGATTTACCCCATAAAAACCTTCTGCACAATGCATCAACTTTCTGCATAACCTTGACAGGAAGAACAAAGCTAGAAGACCAAAAGGTTTATATACCCAATATCACACTCTTGATCACTTGCAGTCTCCCTGCATATGAGAGAGTTTTATGTTTTTGCCATATATTGAACTGTCCTTCAATTTTAGCAAATGGAGGGTTACAATCCAGGGAAGACAACCTCTTAGATGTAAGTGGAACACCCAAGTATCTAAAAGGCAATTCACCCAAATTAAACCCCAGGAGATTTATGATTGAAATCTTATTTGAATCTTCAACTCCCCAAAAGAAAATAGAGCATTTATCAGGGTTGGCTTCTAGACCTGAAATTCTGCCAAACTCTAGAACACATTGATGAAGCTTATGCACTGAGTAATGGTCTGCTTTAGAAAATAAGAGATCATCCGCAAAGACCAGGTGAGTAATTTTATGCTGTTTACACTTAGGGTGGAATTTAAACATCTTGTCATGGTGTAGTAGACCCAACTTCCTTGAGAGGTATTCCATACCCAAGGTGAAGAGATAAGGGGAAAGAGGGTCACCTTGCCTTAAGCCACGTTCACCTTTAAAGTAGCCATGGAGGGATCCATTAAGAGATATTGAATATCTTGGAGTAGTGATACATGCCATGACCCATTTGATCATAGAATCTGGAAAACCCAGACCCAGAAGCAAGTTTGAAATGAACCCCCAACTGATAGTGTCAAACGCCTTCCTGGTATCAATGTTGACCATAGCTCTTGGGGAAATATTTTTCCTATTGTAATTCTTGATCAGGTCATGAGCAAGCATGATATTGCTTGAGATTTGCCTCTCTTTGACAAAAGCACTTTGTGCTTCATTTACAAGGTATCCCATAACAGTTTTCATTCTATTTGCTAGCACTTTTGAAATGAATTTGTAAATGCAGTTACAAAATGATATAGGTCTAAAATCAGAGGGTGATTTTGGACATTTAACTTTTGGAGTAAGAGAGATGGAGGTTGAGTTCACCATACCTAGAAGCTTTCCATTTCTGAAGAACTCCTGTACAGCTAGAATGATTTCCTCTCCAATGACTGGCCAAGAAGACTTGAAGAATGCCATACTATACCCATCTGGACCAGGGGCTTTACTGTCAGATATAGAGAAGATTGTAGATTTAATTTCATCATTTGTAATTGGAGCACCAAGGGCGTTAGCTTGAGAAGGTGACAAGCAAGGGCCTGATTTAATGATACTCTTATCAAGAGGAATTGCGTTCACAGCTGTCCCCATAAGATTCTTATAGAAAGAAATAAATTCGTTCACAATTCCCTCAGCCTTAGTGATTTTAACTCCCTGATTATTGTATATAGCAACCACTCTATTGTTGTGTTTTCTGAATTTTGCTATATTGTGAAAGAGACTTGTACACCTGTCCCCTTGAAGATTCCATTTAATCCTGGCCTTTTGTTGATAGAAGGACATTTCACAATCTAGGAGATTATTGTACTTTGAGATGTTTTCTTTCTCCTGTGCTATAAGCATAGGGTGAAAAGGATGAGCTTGCAGTTCTTTTTGAGTATTCTCCAAAGCAATTCTAGCCCTTTGCACTTGCTCACTAATGTTATAAAAGTGCTTTCTATTTAAAGTTTTAAGAGCCTCTTTCAGGAGCTTGAGCTTTTTGCATACTGAAAACATTTTGCACCCTTTAAATGTTTCTTTTCAGACATCAGAAACTGTGGGAACATAGCTTGGGTGATTTGTCCACATTTTGAAGAATCTGAAAGGCTTTTTCCCTTGTATATATTTGTAGGCTGTCTAAAAATCACAATAGATAGCTTATCCCCTATCAAACATCGATGATGGAAGTTATAATCTGACGACTTACAGAAGGTTACAATTTGAAGACTTTCACGTAGATCGCTGAAGGTTACAATCTGACGACCTTCACGACAACTGATGAAAGCTCCAATCAACAGCCTTCACAATCAACATCGGGAGTTACAATCTGACAACTCTCATATTTTCGAGCAGCCAAGGCGAAGATCACTCAACAATGGTCTTTACAACGCTCTACAGAAGAGGTTACAAGTCAACAAACTTCTTCTAAAACGCGGAAGTCATCCCCGCGTTACAATTTTGGAAGTGCAGGCGACCCCCGCGTTTCCAAGTCACAAATCAAACGTGAGTGACCCTCGCGTTCGTAGGGGTTCAACCAACACCGACCCCAGCGTTTCCAAGTTACAACAAGTGAAACGCGAGCGACCCTCGCGTTCTGGACGTTCCGCCAACACCCAACCTCGCGTCTCATTTCTAAGACGTGAGTTTAGGGTCCTGAATGCCAACGTGGGCGTTTGACTCGTTCAAGCACGAGCTGAACGGTTGCAGGAACCGTTTTCCCCACGATCTGAGGAAATCACGCCCACTTAGGAGCGGATTTAGAGGGCAGTTACAACCTCTTATCCCCCTATAAAAGCCCAACAAACCCAACGGAGTAAAGGGTTGGATTTTCAGCATCTAAACCGCACGGGTTTGGAGGCGATTCAAGATCTCAACCACTCAGGTTCAGGGATTAAACAGCAGCAGCGAAATCTTTGAAGATAAGATCTTTTGAATCGATCTCAGAAGATCAAATCTGAGAGGATTCTTCAACGACAGAAGATTTGCTTGGTTATTAACCGAATTTTCGGTTCTAACAACTCTATTCACAGAGTTCTAACTCGTTCAGAGTTCTTAAACTCGTTAAAGAGTTATCCATAAAACTTTCCACAGAAAGTTCATCGCTCCCACGAGATAGAGACGGTCAGATCATCAACGGAGAGCAAATTCGACGCGAACAATCGAAGGAGGCACTCCATCGCTACCTTGAAGAACCCAGTTTTAAACAAAGGAGAAAACCGAATTTGTTTTCTTCTCTTTTGTAATCAAGTTGTAATCAGAATTAAAGGAATTCAATTCAATTTTCTTTCGTTCTCTTCATTACAATTTTTCCAACCTACAATATTCATCATCATAGATTGCAAGTTAAGCAGGGGAGTGATCAGAAAATCTGGGAAGGAGGAATTCAGCATGACTGGCATTGTATGAACTTATCCATGCATCATTAACTAAAGCTCTGTCAAGTCTACTCCAGAATCTAGAATGAGCTTCTTGTTTATTGTTCCAAGTGAAGAAGTAGGCAAGGGTTTTTAGGTGAGAAAGCAAACATTCTTCAATGAAATCCTTGAAGTCTTTAGTATCAGCCTCAGATAGCATTGAGCCCCCTAATTTTTCTTCACTGCTTATCATAGCATTAAAGTCTCCACAAATTAGCCAAGGGGAATTACCAATACCTTGTTTAACTTGAATAAGTTCCATCCATAGGTCTTTCCTAGCTTCATTCTGATTGAAGCCATAAACTGATGATATGATGCAGTTCAGTCTTCCATCAACAGATTTCACAACACATGAGATTTGTTGGTCAGTAGACGTTAAGGTTTGAACCTCCAAAACATCAGAGTCCCAAAGGATTAGAATTCTTGCTTTACCAGAGCCCCTGACATTAGAAATCCATTTTCAGCTATTTGCAATTTTCTTGACTGTTTCTGGAAGCATATTGACTTTTATTTTAGTCTCAATTAAAGCAATAAAAGAAGATTTATATTGAAACAGGTGCTGCTTGACCAGGTGCTTCTTAGAGGATTTATTCAATCCTCTAACATTCCAAAATGTTAGATTCATTTAGCTAGATCCCCCTCTATCCAAAGTAGAAGGGTCAATATCATCTAAGAAATCCAGAGGAAAGAAGGAATTTACTGGAGACCTTTTGGAATTATCCCCTTGGGCTAATTTCCCAGATTTGCTTAAGTTTCCTGCACCCCCTGTTCTATGTAATATACTGGCTCCAGGTTCTGATTTTTTGTCTTTAAGGGTTGAACTTTGGACGTGCACAACATGCACAGGCTCCAGAATGTGAGTAATATGCACAGGCTCCAGATTTTGAACAGCATGCATAGATTCTAGATTGTGTTCATTTAATTTAGGATGATAAGCATCACAGAAAGATTGATTTGAAGGCCCCAATCTGTCACCTGAAGTTCTCGTATTCCCAATAATATTTTCTACCAGGGGAGGGGCAATAACACCAGATGAGTTCCCTATATTATTAAGCACATGTGAACTTCCAGGAGGGGGAGGCATATTCCCTCCTTTGTCAGCAGTATTAACACACTGTTTTGGTATCCATCTTTGAGTCTTTGATTGTCTTTTGCAAAAAATTGTATCATGGCCAACTAGTTTACAAAAATCACACCATCTTGGCTTGAGCTCATAATTCACCTTCTGAGTAAAAATCTCTCCATTAGGCCCTTGAATGGATATATGATCAGGGAGAGATGTTGGCAGAGTAACTTCAACTAGAACTCTGGCGTATGCAAGCCTCTGTCTCCTGGCAGTGAGTTTATCAGTGGTAATAGGCTTTCCAATAATGCTCACGATCTTACTAATACTCCTTGCATTCCGTATGTTTAATTTTAAATCTGGCAATTGAATCTACATTGGGTATATGCACTCTTTTATGTTATCAATCTCTTCATTCACTGCCCATGGCTTCAACAGCAAAGGTCTCGAACCAAAAAACCAGGGACCCCTTTCAAGAATATCACTCATTTCCTCCTTATTTTTGAATTTGAATAGGAAAATTCCAGGTTTAAGAAGACAAACTTCTGGATTAGAGATAGGAGCCCAAACCTTATGCACAAAGGTTTCCATCGCCTTAAATTTTACATTTAGTCCCATGACCTGCCCAATCAAAGAGAATTTTCATATAGACATCCCCTCATTCCATTCATCTTCCTCAAAAGAAACAATGTCTTTAGAAGATGGTGGAACATAATCCAAGTCAAAACCATTCCCTGGTTTCCTATTATCAGCAAAAATACTAACCCAACTTTTTTTAGCAGGATTATCAAGAGGAGGTTTATCAGTCAAGGGATTTAATTGTGGAAAATCAGCTAGATTTAGGTCTAAATTTTCCATGGAAATTTTATCAGTAGCTTTTCTAACAGCATCAGCATTCGACATAGAACCTGGATCTGAGATCAATTTCGATGTAACAGTATTCAAAACTCTATTCGAAACCTGAGCTGAATTAGATAACCTTTCCCTAACTGAATCATTTGCAAGACTCCAAGAAAGAGGAAAATCCAAATTACTGCCCAGCTCGACTTCATCAGCCCAAGATCTAGCACTAGAACAACCAGGAGCAGAGTTGAGCATCTTACCAGGATTTGAATTGTTAAGCATTCGGGATTGAACTCCTACAATCTTATGGGTAGCTTAAGGAAGACGAGATTCAACAGAGAAGCCATTAGATCTAAGAATCTCCATCATCGAAACTTTTTTCTTCTCCCCCTTTGGGCCCGTTGGCCCCATCTCAATGCAAGAATCTTCATCATCTTTGATCAAAGACGCATCTGATTGATCTTCTAGAGTTAATGAACTTGGATTTGAAGATCTCAAACCAATTTCTAGAATTTTTTTTCCATTTTTCTTCTTTTTTTTGAGCCATGAGAGAACTTAGCGGGGGCGTAAGATAGCTACGAAAAAATCGCCTTCTAACTTACACTGAATCGCTCCTTTTCTAAATTTTCAATCTTGACATCATGGTCTCACTCTAGTATATGCATAAAATAACACCAATGAAAACAACACAAGTTAATACTCTCCTCCTGTTTTATTTTTGATTTTATTTTAAAATAAAATATGAGTTCAAAACCCGTCTCCACCTTACTGTTCATATATCCGCATGATGTTAGAGAAAAGATAGTCTAATATTATTATAATCATGTCTAACATTAATTGTTCAAGCATGTCCATAGTCATCCTTTTTGGGAACACATTGAATAATTAGCTTTGCACATGTGATGTTAGGGCTTGACTCCGTAGTACTTATTTCTCGTCGCTTTTATTGTTTGAGCTACCTTTAATTTAACACATGACTATTTTCCTTCCCTTCCCCCCATAAATAACACCTTCCCCTGTAGGCTATCTAAAAATCACAATAGATAGCTTATCCCCTATCAAACACCGATGAT